>LM523164.1:29248-115270 GCA_000941615.1 Parastrongyloides trichosuri
TTTTTTTTTTTAAACTTATATTTTTGTCAATATTTATACTATTATATTGTAACATCATCTTACTTAAAATTTCTATCAAAATATAAAAAAGAAGGACGTTACATTAATAACTTTTTCGAATTTCTAAATAAGGCGGTACTACACACGCAATTTCCAGTGGTCTGTCAAGTTTATAAAGAGAAAGTATATTACTGGCATATGAAGTGTAATACTCATTTCAATTTTCATTAGTTGACTTATATATACATTAATAATAATAGTTTTTAACGATAAGAAAAATTTACTATGCTTGGAAGAAATCCATCTACATGTTATCAAATATCTAACTATTATTCAACAAAAGTTATCCATAGAAAAAGTCATGTACGTGAAACTTGTGCTATGATAGCTAAAATAGCACAAGATATTCTTCGAGATGTTGAAAGACAAGAACCAAGATTTATTAGTACAATAATTGAAAATCAACAAGGAAGATATGAAGGTGTAAGTTAATATTATTTATTTTAAAAATATATTTTAATATGCGACACAATTAACTAATTATAATCAATTATATATTATTTAAAAGTCATTCTATAATATTGTTTTAATGAATATATATACTATCAAAATAAAATATGATAAAAATAATTAAAAATAACTATTTTTAGATCATTGCACATTCACCATATGAATTTGAAATTTTATTATATTTAAATCAAATGGGAGTATTTAGTTTTGTGGATGATGGAACAATACCAGGATGTGCTGTGTTAAAATTATCTGATGGTAGAAAAAGATCAATGTCATTGTGGGTAGAATTTATCACAGCTTCAGGATATTTAAGTGCAAGAAAGATAAGATCAAGATTTCAAGCATTAGTTGGACAAGCAATAGAAAAAAGTCAATATTCTGAATCTTGTGAATTAATTAAAGAGACATCAGATGTTAAAATAAGAATTCAAGAAAAATTTACTTTACAAATTACATGTGCATTTAGATGTAATAGTATATGGCCAAGAAGTGCAACACATTGGCCAAATATAAATTTAATATGGCCTAGTCCTCAAGTAGCTAATGAAGTAAAAGCTGAAGGTTTTGACTTATTATCAAAAGAAACTATTGTACATGGAGGACCAGGAATAATGTTAAATAATTTACCACAAAGTGAACCACAAATGACTATTCCTGGTAAAGGTGGAACTACTCTTGTTACTCCAGCTACAGCTAGTCAAAATAATTCAACAATGGAAGGAGATGCATGGGCAATGAATTTAACTCAAGCTGAAAGTATTTTAATATCACATCCAACAAGAAGGAAAACTTTATCTATATTAAAATCATTAAGAGATGATCATTTAGAATTTCCTGATACACCTATTACTAATTATATAATGAAAACATTAATTTTATTTGAATGTGAAAAACATCCACATGATTATGAATGGGAAGAACATTGTATTGGTGATAGAGTATTAGGGGTTTTATTACAATTAGTTAGTTGTTTACAATGTAGAAAATGTCCTCATTATTTTATTCCTCAATTAGATTTATTAAAAGGAAAACCTTATCAATTGTTAGATGAAAGTGCTAAAGTTACATGGAAATTGGCAAGAACATTAATGCTTGATGCTAGAGCTTTGGAATCACTTTGATGATTCATCATTTTTAAATATATTTTAATCTATAATATTCGGTTTTAATAAATTTAACTATCTACCAATGATGTTATTATGAGTTATTTAAAATTTTAAATGTTGATTGACATATTGAGTAAAGAATTTTGACACTTTTAATGATAAAAGACAATTTTGATTAACTTCAAAAAATTATTTTTAAATAAAACTAACCTTTGAATTTTGTTTCCTATACAATTCATCTCCTTCATCAGCATCAAAATATAAATCTCCTGTTGTAATTGAAATAGTACCAGGAACAACTAATCCTGGTGCTATTAATTTACATGGTGTTGAATATATTGAACCATTATCTATAAATATAATATATTAATAATTATTAAATTTTATTTACCTTTCTTAGTTGTTTCAATATCCATACTTTCTTCTAACATTTTACATATATCTACATCATCAACTTGATGTTCCAATGAATTACCATTATTTCCAAATGATGAAACAATAGCATTTCTTTTTTTTAATTCTTTTAATAATTTTTGTCTTGATTCTGATAAAGCCTCTTCAGACATATCATTCATAATTTGATGTAACCTAGCCATAGAAAGCCTACCACCATGAGGATTAGGTATAAATCTTTTTCTTCTTCTAGAATCATCTTCCCATGTATCTAATTTCCAAAACATTAATGGTTCCTCCTCATTATTTGACCAAGCACCACTTGGAGACATTATCATTGTTTTCATATTTTCTAACATTTTATCAGCAATTACTAAATCTCTTCTTCTTGCTGAATCAACTAAATGTTCACATAATCTTTCTTGTTCTTTTCTTTCATTTAATCTATCATTTGATTCCTTTTGAAATGCTGCATGTTTTGAAACATCCTCAGCACGTAAACGATTTAATATAAATTCAGCTTCATTTGCTACTCTTAAAATATGGTCTCTTGTAGCATGTGCCATAAGACGTCCTATAATAATATCAAAATTAATTATTCATATTATAATGACAGAATGGGTAAGAGTTAAAAGAAGAAAAATTTTTAATTAATATATAATTAAGACAGTATAAATAATTAAAAAAATTATTAATCATAATAACATATGCTTACCTTCATTAACTAATTCAATAAAAGCTAGTCCCGCATGTTTTTGAAGAGATGTTTGCCATTCTTGACTACATAATAACATAACTAATTCAATAACTGATCCCTGAGGGTTTTTTAATGTTTGCATAACTTTATCATCATTCATTATCTCTTGTCCATGTGTCCCAAGAAGACTTTTTTGTAGATATTGTTTAAAATCCATCATTATTTCTCTAAGTATTGGGGATGTTGATTCAAGAGCCATTTGTAATTTATCAGTTAAATATGTTTGTTTTTCACTTTTTGACATTGATAAAAATTTTATTGCTTCAGAATTATTAAAATAATTTAATTGATTTGTTTCTTCAATTGTTGGTGGTTTTACAACAGTTGCATTATCAGTAATTTTTATAGCAGCAATTTCTTTTGGTAAATCTTCATCTTCACCATCTTCTATTTCATCAATTTTTTCATTTTCTCTATTAATTATAGATGTATCACAAGATTCAGAAATTTCATCTTCATGACTAGAAAAATTTTGTGAATCATAACAATTATTTATTTTACCATCTCCTGATGATGATTTTAATGTTTGTCCAGAATTATTTGTATCAAAAAATGGACTTGGTGTTGATGGTGGTTCAAGAATATCTCTATATCTAGATACCATTAATACAGATAAAAAATAAATTACAGCTAATGCTAAAAATTGTGCTTGTCTTGCTTCATCCATATCACGATAAATTATACCACGTAAACGAGTTAAATCTGTTGATTGTAATAAAGCATTAATTTCTGGTATAAAATTTGATGAAGGAGTATTATTAATAATATCAAGAACATTCTTAGAATTAGGAAAACATTCATTAATAAATTGAACAATTGAATCAGCACGTTGTTGTTGTTTTAATGATGCACCATCACCTGGAAGTATTAATGATGGTCTTTCATTTTTTGAAACACGACATGCAAGAATATTTCTTACTGAAACTGTTGCTGCTAATCGTAACATTTGTCTTAAAATACCACCATTAGGCATATTTTTTTCTTGTTCCAAATCTGTTAAATTTATTGATGATACAAAAATAAATGAATCTGCTAAAAGAGAGAAACGTTGTAATAATCTTGTTGCATCATAAATAGTAAGTCCTTGTTTACTTGGATCCATTATATCAAGTTCCGAATTTGGTGATGTTGCTGCAGCAAGTAAAGGTAAAAGACCACCACATGACATTATTAATGAATCTGATAATTGGCTTACAATATGAATTGTATTTGTTACAAATGTTTGACTTTCAATATTATTAATAAAATCAGCAAACATAACAGCATTTTGATTATATTTATCTAAATATTTTTCTATAGAATCTAACATATCATGAAGGAGACGTAATTGAACATGACTCCATACAAAATCTGGTGTTCTATAACAAGCTCCACTTTCATCTGAATTTTCTTGTTTCATTTCACGTTGATGATTTTCCCATGAAACTTTAGCATGAGAAATAGCTAATGTATCAACCCATACACGCCATCCACCATATTCAACTCTAATAGCATGCTCTAAAAGAACTTTAAATATTTTATAAACTAAATCTGAAATATCTTCTTCCTTCTCATTTTGAGGATATATAAAAGCTAATGAAATAAGCCATTCTTGCCATACAGATAATTGAAGTATAGTTCTACGATTATCTTTATTTGCAATACATAATTTATATAAATCTTGAAGAAAACATTTTCTTACTTCCATTGATTCTTTACATATTTCTGATTGTGTTATCAATGTAGCAATAACTTTTAACATTTGTGGATTTTCAAAATTAATTTCACAAGAACTATTTCTTTTAGAATTATTTTGTGATTTTAAATCATGAGATATTTCTTCAATTAATATTTCATACAATACATTATAACAAGGATAAGATAAAAATTTTGAATTTTCTAAAAGTTTATCACTAATTAATGATAATAAATTTTGATTATTAATACTTTCATTTTTCCTTTTAACTGTTGATCTACATAAAAAATTTCCTAATATTTTAAGAGCAGGTAATCTTATCATTTCATTAGAAGATGACATTAAATCAAAGATAACACATATACCTTTATTGTTATCAAATGCTGGAACCATAATTGCTGCATGTTGAGCTAATTGTTTAATTATTTGACCAAGCATATCATATATATTTTCATCCCGTGATTCAGTAGCTATATAATTAAATAATATTTGAAATTCTTCATCACGTTTTGTATCTTTTGTTATTAATTGATCTTTATTAAAAATTAATTTATCAATTAAATCTATAATTAACCTTCTAATAATAATAATATCTTCTTTGACACGTTTTGATATATCAATATTTTCTTCTAATCCATTAACTGGTTTAGTTAACCAATATTTTGTTTTTAATGCATAAACTAACTCCAATACTGCTGGAGTTCTTCTAATAACAGAACCAAGACCATTTTTAGCAAGTCCTTCTTCATTTAAAAATTTATATAATTCTTTTTGAACAGAATAATTAGCACGATACCATAATTGTGGATTAAATAAAATATGATCTACAAGATGTTTTAATAATGGTAATCCTGTAGAATGACATTTTATTAAAAATCTTGTCATTCCAATTAATGTTTCAAGAACATTTAATGTTAAATGATTTGGTGAAACATTATTTAATGTATGTGCTACAATAAGAAATCCTTTAGAATGAAACATTTGTTGTTGAGCACTAACAGATGTATTTAATAATAATGATATGACTGATAATAAATTGGCACATATATCATAATCAATTGTAGTTTCATGATCTGTATGAATCATATCAACTTGTGTAAACAACGGTAATAACATTTGAATTCCACCAACAGAATGAAGAGACGAATGTATAGAATGTGTTGTTACGACTTTAACATTTTTTAATATAGCATGAGGAACCTGTACAAAGAAAGAATTCATTGCTTGTGAACCTGATGATGCTTTTGATGCTGTAACTCTATTAGAAGGCATTAAACATAACTGTTCATGACAATTTTTTGGACAATAACCAAGAACCATTGAATTATTAAGTGAACCATCAAAAAGATGTTTTTTATATCCTTCTGGTAAATTACTTTCTGCATCATGTTTAAAATAACTTTGATAACCAGGTCCAAGACAAAAAAGACAATTTGCTTGTTGAAGGGTAATTGATTGTGAAAAAACATAAACAGCACACATTTGTCCACAAAATGATTCATTGGCATCATTATTTGTACCTCGACCAATAAAACAACGATTAAAATGATCAGTTGTAGAGACTAACCAATTAGCTTCTAATGTTTCTATTAATGTTCCATCAATAAATACATTTATTTCATTTTTTCCCCATCTTGAATAATTAAATGATAATGCTACATGGTGCCATTTCCTTGGAATTAAAGGCTCTTTAATACATTTTATACACTCTTTTTGTGCATTAACAGATGTAGATTTAACACAACGTATAACTAAACAAGAACCCATAAAATATCCTGAATAGCCTAAACCTTTTTCTGTACAAAAATAAAATAAATAAGGAGTCTCTCTTTCAAATTGAGCACCATTTGAAGGATCCATTCTTAACCAAGTACTAAATGTCCATCCATTTTGATATGGCCATTTTGTTAATGGTGGTAAAGCTAATCCTGATGATTCTTTACCAGGAAATGAAAAAAATACATCTGCAGTATCTTTTTTAGGCATTTCTTTCATAACAGATAACAATTTAACAGAATACCTTGGCCAGACACCATTTGTAGCATGTAAAGCACGTAAAAATCTTTTTGTTTCTTTAACAGTTATAGAATATGATGATAAAACTGATAACAATTGAATAATTAAATCAGCAACAAGACTTTCACAATTAGGTAATCTATCTAATAACTTAGAAATTAAACCTACTTCAGAACATGCTTCAAGATTAATAAAACTTTTTTTAACAGCATGACTAAATATTGTCCATGTTTCTGCTTGATCTGTTACTGATGAACCATCTAAAACTTTTAATAATAAATCAATTGCCATAGGATATTCAATTCTAAACTTTGAATCTAAATCAAATGCACCACCAACAAGTACATTAAATATTCCTTCTATTATCATTCTTGTTTCTACAGTTTTTTTTTCAAATGCAATTTCAAGTCTAGATAATGCTTCTTCTGAAGTTTCATCATTACTATGAATAATATGACATAAAACTGGTAGTGGTGATGGTGGCATTTCATCATCATCCTCTTTGTTATCACTCACAACTTCTTCAATATTCTCTTTACTATCATTTTCTTCAACTTTTTCATCATTTTCATTTGTTGGAAGAATTGATAAATTTGGTTCATCATCAACATTTTTTTCTTTTTCAATATTTTTATTGATTTCTAATTCAATATCTTGAAATTCTTCATCATTAATTGATAATTCATCCTCATTTTTTTCATCAATATCTGTTGTTTGAGTAGTAATAGATGAATCTGGTTTAGAAATATTATTTATTACTAGATTGGATGTGTAACTAGAAGAAGATGTTTCATCCATTATTCCATTCTAAAAATAAAAATATTACAAAAATATATTAAGTATTTATATTATATATATAATTAACGACAACATTTTTAACAATTATTGGTATAATTTATAAGTGAATACTCCTTCTCTTATTACTTTTTATCACAACTTCCGCTTTCTTTTTATTATATTATAAAAGCACAGAAAGAATGTACATATAATATATATTTTATCTTAACTATTTACATATTTTTTTTTAATCCTAATATTGTATTATAATAAATGTGATAGATGCCAGGTGTCAATTTTAATGTAATTGAAGTTGGTTTTAAATCATTTTTTATGTTATCGTAGAAAAAAATAAGTAAGAAAAAGGTTTCATATTTTTATTTTAAAAATAAAATGCCATAATCAATTGTTTAAATTGAAGTGATAAATAAGGGCTTTTAAAAGAAGGGTAGATGCAAAATATTATAAATAAAATTGAAGGGAGATAGATATAAAATACAATTTAACTTGTAAAAAGAGACATTTTATTAAAATTGTAGACTCCTAAATTACATATATATATATATGAATGATAATTCGGCTTTTACTTTACATAAATATTATATATTAGAACATTACAAGTCTATTACTAAAATATTAGTTAAATAATAGCGAAAAATTTTACTAATAAATATGATAATTATAGTATAATTATAAAAAATATCTTCTCTATTGATGGTTAGATATATATATATATTGTTTTAAAACAATCATGAAAGGAAGGATTAAAATTGTGCTTTGTTGTTTCTTCATCTTTTATTTTCAAAAATTAAAAACAATTCTTAGAATCATAAGTATGTACTTTTGTGATAAAAAATGTTATATTAAATAACTTTATTTTATAAATTAAGAACAACAATAATAGATAAAAAAAAATTATAAAAGTCCGGAAACTTTTATTATTAATTTTTAATAAGCAAAATGGGGATAATATTTTTATCAAAATATATGATATTTTGTTATCATGGGTATCATAAAGTTTAGAAAAAAAAAATAATAAAATGATATAAAAGGTAAACCAATAAAAAAAAAGCTATTTATTAAAAAGGAAAATGCTGTCTTCGTAAGACATTTTTCCAATCAATTATGCTATTATATTCTTTGCCAGCTGTACAATTTACTAACGCTATATACTGGATAAAGGTATACTTGAGAATATTCTAATTTATACCTATACATTATAATTATGTAGAAGAATCTTTTATTCTACTATTTATAAAGAAAAAACAATAGAATAATTGTAAAGGAAAAATCAATTTATTGAAATATTAAGCTGATAAGCATTTAATTGGCAATTAAAAATTCTACAATGCATGAATTATTAATAATTGATGTGCACTTTTATCAAATAACATATAGAAATCTCAAATAAAAAGTTTTTATACTTTGTTATGAAAAGAGAATTGGCATTATATAAAAATGCAATTACTAATATAAAACTAGAAGTTTGTACTTGAAAATGTATTCTAATAAATCAACTAAATACCAACAACAAGCATATAAACTACTGCCATTCAAAATTTTTGAAAGACTTGAGGGATTGATAAAGATGTTCTTTGTTGTAAGAAGGCTATATGTAAAAGGGAGATTTTCTATTTAGTATCAGAAAGATACATAAATGTGTATATATAATATTATAAAATTCGGTAAAATATTGTAGTATATGTCTTAAAAATGAAAAGTTTGTGTGAGGAATGTATAAGAATGGTTAAATGATTACAACATACATAAGAATAGTTTTATATAAGAAAGGTTATTACTATTTTTGAGGGAAATGAGTTAAAAGTGATAAGAAAGGACACGTGGAAAAATAGTATTATGATAGGAAATAGAATATTTATAGGCCGCAATAACTGTCTGATTTTTTTTTTCTAGTGAACTATTATGAATAAACTGTAAATGAGGGAATCAATTACATATAAATCATATTTACCGGCTTTATAAGTTTAATTGATTAGTGATGCATAAAATAGATCAATGAAAGTAAGTTGTTAAATATTTATATCAATAAGTATTATATAAAATAATTAGTTATAAAAAAATGCAAAATACAATAGAGAATTAAAATACATATATACAAATGTATATATATATATTTATCATTGAAAATCGTCATCATCAATAACTACGAAAATAGACTTATTTATGTATTGATAAAATATAATTTTTTTGTACAGGGAAAAAATAATCTTCTAACTGTTTTCATGTTACAATTTATTTTAGTAATATTGAATTATTTTGATAAAATAAAGGACCAATTTTTTATGAATTTATGTTGAATTGTATTATAGTAAAATTGTGAATTTCCTTTTGAAGAATTTTTTTGTTTGCTACAATATCATTTTAAAAGATATCTTTTGAGCTGCCTGATTTAAAAGTTTTAATGGCGTTTCTTACAATAAAATTAATTATAATTATTATCATTAGTTTATTTATTGTTATGAATTGTTTTTATTGACAATAATTATTTTTTTGTAAATAATTTAACAATTGATTTGAGATATCAGTAAATGTTAAAGATAGCTGTAATGACAAAAGGTTTAACTTTAAAATATAAATAAATCAACAATGTACAATCATGATAACTATTACAGAATATATATATATCAAACTTCGAACGGACATTCTTTGATACTAAATACATAATTTCTGGAAACAAATTATATAATTTTATAAAGTTATGAAAAGTTTTGAAAAGATATAAATATATAAATATTTTTACAACACCATAATGTTATAATGTTTTATCTTCTTAACCTCTTAACCTTTCAACTTTCCTACTTTTAAACATTTCACTTCATAAAGCTTTTTATAAACC
The DNA here is from genome assembly GCA_000941615.1 of Parastrongyloides trichosuri. Classification (NCBI taxonomy): domain Eukaryota; kingdom Metazoa; phylum Nematoda; class Chromadorea; order Rhabditida; family Strongyloididae; genus Parastrongyloides; species Parastrongyloides trichosuri. The sequence continues at coordinate 39,343 of LM523164.1, forward strand.
ATTTGGTGTTTACGAAGGAAAAAAATTGAAAATTAGACATAGGTTTCAACACAAAAGTAAAATTTCTGACTATACAAAATCGATTTATTTAAAATATGTTCTAATAATTATAATATCTCTTGATTTTTATATGCTATAAAGAAGCTTCAAAAGACGTTTCTGGAGAACCAAGATTTAATGGTTTTATCTGATTATTTTTAATCACTTAAATAAGTATTTCTATGTAACTTTATGCATAGATTACATTTTTGGCTTTAGAATTAACAAATTCTAATGTTTTCGATAAGAAAAAATTATTTAATTTTTTATCAATGTTTAAAAATAATTAAATTTGCTGTATCTTTTGAATGAGCAAAGATACGAAGTTGTTACATATTCCAATCGATTCTTCATCCCAGATTACCCTTAGAATCAGTTTTTTCTTGTCAAAATATCGTTTAGTTTCGATTTGCTGCACAATAGCTTCAAAAGCCGTTTTTGGAGAATGAGGATTCATCGATGTTATTTGTTTATTTTTAAATATTTAAATATGTAATTCTATGTAAATTTATAAGTAGAATTCATTTTTGGTATCAGAAATTGCAAATTCTGATGTTTTTGATAAGAAAAAATCAATTATTTTCTTATCATTTTTTTGAAAAATATAAAATGTGTCATATCTCTTGAACGAGCAAAGATATGACTTTGCTGCACGTCCCAATCGATTTTTCATGCAAAATTACCCCTAAAATCAATCTTTTCTTGTCAAAATACCCTTTAGTTCCGATTTGCTGCACAATGGCTTCAGAAACCATTTTTGGAGAATGAGGATTCAACGTTAAAAATTGCGCATTTTTAAATATTTAAAAAAGTAATTCTATGTAATTTTTTACGTAGAATTCAATTTTGGCATCAGAAATTACAAATTATGATGTCTTTGTTAAGAAAATATCATTTAATTTTTTTTGTCAGTTTCTGATTTTTTAAACTACTAAACACTAACAAATATATTTTAATATAGTGTTGATTTGCCTTTTTTATGTAAAATTATAAAATTGAAATGCAAAATATTGTGTTTACATCTTTATTAGAAATAAAAGTTTATAAATTTTTAATTAAAAGAATATAATTTATTGTTTTTAAAAATTGGACAAAATTAATTTATTACAAAAATGAACATAAATACATAAAAAGATATTATACATGTATTGAAATAATTCTTAGTAAGTTATCATCACCAACAGAAGCAAAAATAGGCCTACTAGAAGATGGATAAAATGCTGTTCTTCTATTTCGTGGAAAACGTATTCGTCTAACTGTTTTCCCATGTAATTTGTTAGATAATACAGATAATATTGAATTGTTCTGATAAAGCAAAACTTCAACTCTTCCTGATTCTAAACCAACAATAATAATTGAAGAATTTGAAGGACATATAGCAACAGCAGTAACAGGTTCTAAAAATGTATGACTATTAGCAAAAGAAACAACTTCATTATCAAATTTCCATATTAATAACTTTTTATCTCTTCCAACAGTAACAAAATAATTATCTTTAGGTGCCCAATCACAACTCCATATGATTCTTGTATGATTATTGGGAGAATTACTTTCTGGTCTGCAAATTAAACTCCACTTACTTCCATCTTCACTTTCCTTCTTGAAAATTGACCATGTTCGATCTCTAGAACATGACAATAAATATTTACCAGAATATGAAAATTTAATTTGAACTACAGTCAATTGATGAGCCTCCAATTCAGCTACCTTACTCCATGTTGTAGTATTCCATATATAAATAACAGCAAACATTTTGTGAGAAGCCTTACAAGATGTAGCAATTAAGGTAGAATCTGGTGAAGAATCAATAGCAAATACCTCATAACCATGACCATATAATTTAAAAGTTTCAGGCCATAAAGAATTTTGCATCAAATAATCTTCTGTTGGAAGTTCAGTTAAATTTTCTGGAATTGAAACAAAGCTTGCCATTTCTGCTGAGAATGCATCTTTTGTATTAGATACTGGATTCTTACTTTCGTTATTTGTATCCATGTTTTCAGTATCCTCATCAATAGCTTTGTTAGATAACCCTAATGATGGAACAGCAGCACCAAAATCTTTTATATCAGAATAATTATCAAATAAAAATTCAGGATCAGTGTTAAGAATAGATGCCAAAGAATTGGCAAATGTTTTTGGAGCTTTGAATACTCTAAATATTTTTTCTTCAGCTCCAGAAACAAAACAATTAGAAGATACCATTTTTAAACATGTTCTATTATGTCCATGTATTTGTGGTCTTGCCAATTCTCCAATAACTTCATTATTATATATTGAAAATATACGTGTTGTTTGATCATGAGAACATGTAATTACAAAATTAGTTCTAGGATCCCAATCAACATCTGTTACTGAACCAGAGTGTCCTGAAGGCATTTTTAAACTAACCCATTCTTCATCTTCATTCATACCCCAACAATAGAGACCTCCATAATATGAATTAGCAATTACTTCATTACCATTTCTTCCAAATACTGCTCCATAATAACCAACAGCTTGTCCTCCAATTTCTCCTAAACGATGTTCTTCCAACCATATCCCTCTATCATCTATTGGTTCCCATATCATAATTGATTTATCAATTGAACATGTCAATAATGCCATTTTAAAAGGATGCCATTGAATAGAATATATCCATCCTTCATGTCCAGCTAAAATTGTCTCCACTGTAACTTTCCATGAACTTCTTCTTCCATTTAATATTAATTCTCTTATTTTTAAAATATCTTCACTATCTGTTTCCATTTTATGCTTATTTACTAATTCAAAATTCCATAACCTAACAAATGTATCTTGAGAAGCAGATGCCAATAAAAGTTTACCATCATCAAAATATCTAAATGACATATCACGAATCCAATCCAAATGTCCTGTCAAAGATAATGCTTCTACAAATTCTCCACTATCTTCATTCATTACTAATAATGATATCGTTGAATTGGATATACTTAAGGCAAGTATAAGTTCATTTGCTTTTATCATACTACAACATAAAGTTATCATTCTTCCATATTTAATCTCCTGTTTTTGTATAACTTCATAATTTTTATGATTAATTGTATAACAATAAGTTATTCCTTGATGTGAAGAAAATAATATATAAACAAATTCTCCACTCTTGTATCCATAAACGAATCCTACAGGAAATCCTTTTGTATCTTGAAAAACTAATCTTTCAATTAATATAATTGAAGTATCTCGTTTTATAATTTCATTGACCTTTACAATTCCTCCTTTATCTCCAGTAATTAATATAGATTTCTCATTATTGACCAGTTTCAGGCATGTTAAATCACTATCATGAACATTGAAAATTTTCTTCACTCCATAATGTCCTTCTATCTATCGATGTGCTATTTATTAATTAAAAACTTAACAAAACTTACTTTTTCAGCAAAAAAAACTACGTTATTTGATGATGCATAAATTCCAACATTAATATTATAATCAAGAACGTGTGGCATCTGAGTTACACCACATGATATAAAAACATCTTCCATTTTAAATTTGTATCCTAAATCTTAAAATAGTTAATTTAATTGTTTCAACAACACCATAAAATATATATAAAAGAAAAGAACATTTTGTATTAAAAGAAGTAACAACTTAAAACAGATAACAATCTTTATTAACAAAAAGATATTTAGCAATTATCATTGAAAAGATTCCTCCTGTTAACAATAACAAATTGAATTAAATTAAGAATACAAAATTCTTAACGAAGTCTTCTAGCTTCACGTTCAGCTTCAAGAAGAGTAAGAACATCTCCTTCACGAACTGGTCCTTTGACGTTACGGATGATTGAACGAGCTGGGTCATCGAGAAATTCAACACGAACCTATAAAAAGAATGATAAAAAAAATATTCTTAACATTATATAACATACTTGGGTACATTGTCCTTGGGATCCAGTACGTCCGAGAACTTTGGTTACTTTGGCGAGCTTGATTGTCTTGTCCATGACTAAAATATAAACCTAAAAAATATTTAAATAATTTTTTAAATTGAAATGATAAAAATAAATTAATTTTTAAATAAATTTGTGAAAAAATGAATAAAAAATAATTTTTAAAATAATTATTCAGATAAATAATGTGAAAAATGAGGTAATGGGGATTCTAAAAATGATTCAAAGGAAAGAAATTAAATGTATCTTTCGGGGATGGTAGATGATAGATAACATTCGTGTTAAGAAATGTGTTAATTTTATGGTAAACACTTGGAATAATATGTCTTTGAAATAGTATTGTATGTAGTTAAAAAAAAATTGTCTTTATTTATTTGTTGGTATTTGAAAAAACGTTAATATAACATATATTAAAATAATCGTTAATATTTAAAGAAATTATTTGAAATCTAAATTTTCACCCTCTATTTCTTTTTGAACATTGGTACTTTATTATAATGTGAAATATGTATATCACAAGGATTTTGAAGCCATGGTTCCCCATCAATTTGCATAGGAAACTGTTTTCTTGTACTAATTTGTATATCTTTTACTTGAGCTAATGATAATGGTTCTTTAAATCCTGATCTCAAGCTTATTATATGAATCATATTTTTGAAACCAATTATTTCTATTAATCCATCTCCAATACATTTAGGAGCTAATATTTTTTCATTTTTCTTTCCACGAATACATCGTTTTATATATTTTCCAGCAACAATACATACAGATTTCTTTTTGTCATGAGACATATTTGTTCCACCATGAATAAATGGTGTATTCAGTAAACAAATACCTTCTAAATCTAATCCTTCAATAATTAATGGTTCACCATCACAAATAATATTTATATCATCACAAAATTCTCTCCATGAACGTGTAAATAATTCAATTGCACCTATTTCCACATAATGTAACTTGTTTCTTGTTCTATTTGAAAATAATTCTGGATTTGTTTCTCTTTTTTTATGAAATTTATGACATATCTGTGCATCCTATCAAATAAATAAAAAATAAAAAAAATATATAGACTTACAATACCAATACTAAAATAATTATTAAATATTGTTGCTGGAAGCTTAATTTCATCATCTTTCTTATCAATATCAATTTTCCAACGATCTAAAAAAACAATTTTACTTTTTTCCATTTTTTTTAATAATTCTAATGGTTTAATTTTTATGACACCACCACCCCATTTTAAACTTCTAGATAAATCATTTCCTGTTCCTATCGGTAATATCATCATTGGAGGACGATTATCACCATTATAACCACATCTATCAAATGCTTCTTGTACCCATGTTATCGTACCATCACCACCACCAACAATAATTCTATAGTTTTCAATGTTTTTAAACTTATTAATTATTTCATCAGGTGTAAATTCATTTAAAGAATATACCTGTCTTGGATGAAGTAATTGTAAAAATTGTTCAAAAATTTCATTACCAATATTTCCACCACTTTTGGGATTAATTAATACAAGTACTGGTTTTCTTGAAATATCTTTACATGAAATATTTACTTTACCGGTATCAATATTTTTTTCACACCAATCTCTTGGCAAAATAAAATTATTAAAACAACCATATGTACAATTTTTGGCATTTTTAAGGCATCGTTGATGATATATTAAATGACACCAACGACAACGTTTCCCTTGAAATGGTTTAATTTTTAAAAAACAACTAGAACATTTCTTTTTTTCTGAAATTTCTAACCAATGATGCATTGAAACATCTTCTGTTTCTTCTCCAATTGATATGACATAATCAGTTATACAATTATTTGGAGCATTCTTTGAACATGATTCATGACAAAAAAATGAACATAATTTACAAACAAGACCTTGCCTTTTTTTAAGTATAGAACTTTTATTACAGCAAATAGCACAATATAAGGGAGTAGGTGAATTCTTAAATGCCCAATGATGTTCCTTATTACCAGTAGTTTCATTATTTTGTCCAATAAGAGCTTCAATAACATGATTATTTTTAATAATATTAATAGAATCAGAAATAGTTATATTACAATCTCCATCATACATCATCTCATCACCCAAAGTAGTAAGAATATTTTGTATTGAATCATTAGATTTATTTTCTCCTTCTAGATAAGCAATTAATTGATTTAGAAACAAGTTAATATCAACCTTGTTAATAATTCCATCATTATTTGTATCAAAATATGATAAAATAAAATGAAGCTTCTTTTGATAAGATAATTTAGATATGAGATCAACATTTGTAAGAATAGGATAAACATAATCTCTTGGGATGTTGCATGATTTGAGGTGATCTTTTATTTTTTTTCTCATTAACATTATATTATTATCTGTATCCAATGAAGATCCATCATCATCATTAATATATTTAACATATTTAGGTGATTTATCGGAAGAAACACTATTATCGATATTATTTTCTATTGTTAACATTGAATTTATCATTTTGAATATTTGTTTTGTTGATGGAACTCGTGAAGGTGTTTTTAAAGAGTCATTATTACTGGTCATTAATGTACTACTCTCTTTACCATCTTTATCAATATGATTATTACTCATCTCTTTACTATCATCACCCTCTCTTCTTATATTTTTTGTCTTTTTCTTATCTTTGGATGATGATCCTTTACCTCCTTTCTTACCTATCATCGTTGGTATAATATTTTCATATTCCCCATCTAATATATGTGATTTTGAATATGAATTATTAGGTAATGATAATAATCCTGAAAATGAAAAAATTCCAGTATCCGATTGAGTTGATGTAGAAGAATCATGTTTAGAGAATGATTTTCCCTCTAAAATATTAGAGGTTTCTGTTGACCGTTGCATAAAGTAGGAATATTAAAAGGGAAACTATAAATGTCTGATATAAGAAGGCGTATTAATTATACGTACATTTTTGAAAGTTGCATTTTGTCTGCTATCACCAAATATTGATCTTTTTTCTTTTCAAATTTTCTAATAATGTGGGTCGACCTTTTTCCGTATTTAAAGATAGATTTATAATTTGTTTTAATTATTATTTTAATTATTAAAATATGGATAATTTTAAAAAAAANAAAAAAAATGTAAATTAAAAATATTTATCATAATCAACAATATGTTATATTTTTGTTTAATGACACATGTTTTATAGCTTGAAAACAATATGATTGATAAAAACAAATGGTGTACATTTTTATGATAATAATTAAATTATAAATAAATATTTAATTTTGCAGATTTTAACGAATTTTAAAACAGGTATCATTTCTTTCATTTTGATTATCAAAATAATTATCACTAATGATGTCGTAATTTAAAAATATTCTCTATATCTCTTATTTTAAGAATAATTATCTTTCATAATATAAAGGGATCATTATAAAAAGTTGAAGAAATTTACTTATATCATAAATAGTATAAAATTAATAAGTAATTAAAGGTTAATTAATTATTAACAAAATTAATAGTAATTTAATTATTTTCTAGCTTTATCTGAAATAGAGAATGATGATGTATTTGATTCCTCCTGAAGATATATTCTGTTTCCTTTAAAATTATAACAGGCAAAAAGTGAGACTCCAATAAAGAATAGAATAATAAAAACAACATTAAGAATAAATATTGTTTCAAATGAATATATTTTGAAATTGTTATTACTTGGTGCTTCATTCCTTATTGTTGTGGTTTCAGTAATATTTTTATCATCATTACTTTCATCATAATTTGTAATTCTCATGATTGATTTTCCATCCCTAAAAAAAAAGTTATATAAAAAAAGAATATATTATTTTGAATTTAACAAATTTACTTTTTTTCTATAAACTGTATATTTAAAAGTCTTCCGTTGAATTTTAAAAATAACTTTGAATCATTAACTGTATAATATTCTAGATGATTTTTATCCTGAATATTATTTTCACTTGTATTTTTAATCCTTATATTGTCTTCACAATTTAATAACAATGTTAACAAGAATATATAGATGGTATATATAAAAATGTTCATGATTTTATCAAAATTTTTTATATTCTCTCATTATAAGTGGATTGATAACATTCAAATATTCATATAAACAAATTTTAATGATTTTAGATTTTCTAAAAACACTTTTAAATTATAAACTATAATTACCTTCAGAAGTTTATTTTTTTATTTAAAAGTTATGTAAACGCTTCATGTCACAACTATTTGAAAAATTTCAATTTTATACGCATATATAAGTTCTCTATCAAGTTGATTCTCTTTAATTATTTATATATAATTAAGTATTTGTATATATCGGCAAACAAAGAATGAATAAAAAAAAAAGTCCAATAGTTTAAAGGGCATATATTCAAGGACACGGATAAATTAATTGAATCTTTGTCTTTTATTTATCCAAACTATTTTATAGTTTAAGTACAAAAGGATATGTGTAGGTAGAATTGAATGTTTTGATGAATGATTTAACGACACAAATTGTGTAAAGAATTGTTTTTATTTAATTGCTTTTTAAACAACCTATTTGATATATATATATATATCGTTATGTTTCTTTATTTAATGATACATTTAATGATATATAATTTAAAGATACATAATTTTTTTACAATAAAAATTCCATTTAAATTAAGTACATTACATAAATTTCTTTATTTGAAGGTTGTTTTGAAAGTCAACAATTATTAAGTAAAGGTACAAATATCTTGTCGCTATTTTAGAATCCGTTTTGTTATAATTAAAGGTCATAAATAAAAAGTCAAACTTTTAACATATTTCATAATTTTTCTAAAAAATATTTTTATAAATAATCTATCAACCTTCAATTTTATTAAAAATTTATAAAAATCAATTTAGTTAATTATAAAAATTTTTAAAAAAGACCTTGAAACTAATATCTCCCTATTTAATCTCATACATGTCCTTAACCAAAAAAATATTTGTATAAAATGAAACAAATATATTTTCAAAATAAATTATACTTCAATTAGCTTCAATTGTTTTATAATATTGAGGCAATTTTAGATATATAATTAATTCAACTTATTTTTTTTAAAAAAAATTATTTCTATAAATGATCTTTGATTTGTTGATTTTTAAATACTTAAAACATATTTAAACTTTATTTTATACATATCACATATAACAAAGTTTTTACAAAAGGTGTTAATGAGGTATATTATTTGAAATCACAACACAGTTGGAGAATGACACTAATTCTCTCATTTGAATAAAAAGTTTTAATATTTCATGATAAATTATTTAATTCTTCATTGAAAGAGTTAATACCATACATAATAGTATTTGGTAGAAGAAGTATTTCTTTGTATAGTAAAAATTATTTGTGATCAAGAGATGAAATCGTAATATAAAACTCAGCCCTTAAAATTTTTATCACAATGTTGTCGCGACATTTTGGTAGCTCACCGCATCGCAATCCGGCAACTTGTTCTCTCTCCATCTCTTCTTTTAGAATCAACATGTATTATAACTTTTATAATACACATTCATGTGTCATGGTAGAAAATATATAATATTATTATATTTTTCTATTAAAGTTTTGTATACTTCAAAGAGTATAGTATATATATTTTTTTGATTATTTAAACTTAATATTAATTTAAATTATTTTTTAAGATTTGTAAACCTCCTAAATAAAAGATTTCTAAAACGGCAAATATATTAAGTATAGGAGGAAACCATGAATTTTGTTACAGGTTTACTATCTGCTGTCTCTCCATTATCAGATGGAGATTTTGTGGATAGGCTTAATTATTGTTATACAACAACACTTTTAATTGTTTGTTCAGTATTCATTTCTGGATGGAGGTAAATTATCAATTTAAAATTAAAAAAATATTTTTTTNTTTTTTTATTTGTGTTTTGTAGTTTTGTTGGTCAACCAATTCAATGTTGGTTTCCAGCCTATTATAAAGGATGGTGGATGGAGTATGCACTAGATTATTGTTATGTGCAGAATACATATTTTTTAGGATTCACTGATATCCAAACAGATAATCATTGGGATTTTGCTGAGCATATCATACCAATACCACAAAATGTAACAGAAAGAGATGAGAAACAAATTGGTTATTATCAATGGGTTCCATTTGTTTTAGCTTTACAAGCTTTATTATTTTATCTTCCAGTTGTCTTATGGAGATCAATCTACAATAGTGTTGGTTGTAAAGTAAGAGTTATTTGTGAGACATGTTCAATTAAAGGAAATATGGAAGCTGATGAAAGATCAAAAAACATGGATATTGTTGCTAGATTTATTGTTCATGATCAAAGAATTCATAGACAATTTAGAAGTAGTTTAAGAAATAAGTTAGAAGGAAACATAGTTTCATCATCATATATTTTTATTAAATTACTTTATCTTATCAATGCTGTTTTTCAATTTACAATTGTTAAATGGATGCTTGGTACAGATTCTATATTTTGGGGCTTTCAAGTAGCTGGAGATCTTATGGTTGGCAAAGAATGGCCAGAAACAGGAAATTTTCCTCGTGTAACCATGTGTGATTTTTCTGTTAGAGTTTTAGGTAATCTTCATAGACATACAGTTCAGTGTGTTTTAATGATAAATATGTTTAATGAAAAAATTTTTGTAATATTATGGTTCTGGTTTGCATTCTTAGCTGCAATAACAACTATATCTTTTATCAATTGGTTATTTAAATATTTTAATGAAAAGTCAGATCATGATCTCATTATGAATTATATGATAAAAGTATGTTTGTTTATCTTGATTATCTTTTAATTATAACCTTTTTTTAGATTTATCCAACAATCACAAAATCACCATCTAAAAAGAAATTGTTACGCAAGTTTATCAAAAAAACTCTTAAATCTGATGGTGTATTTTTACTTCGATTAGTATCTAAAAACAGTGGAGATCTGGTGACCTGTCAACTATTAGATTCTCTTTGGAAAGATTTTGTTGATACGGAACCATCTGGTGAGAGTACACCACTTCTAATAACAAATGGCTTAGATACTCCTGATATGGATAAACAAGCTATGCTTTAGAAATATTTTTTTTTTAAACTATTGTAGAATATATATTTCAGTTAAGATAGACATTCTTTCAGGAATTCTTATCTTCATTATATTATAAATTTATTGATAAAATTCCCGATTCTTTCTATAAATATTTTCATTTCTTAAACTTCACGAATTATAATAAAATTTTAACAATGAAAAAAAAAGTATTAAATTATACCCATAAATCTCACCTTTCTTTTGAACTATTGTATTCCTTTTTATTTGTTAATGGATTTGTATATATATATATGTATACAGAAATGCAATTTATCACTTCATGGTATATCAAAAGTTATGATACTAGTAATTCATATTAAATAAAATCAATTTATATTCAATAAAAGCAAACCTCCATTGAATAGACATATATCCTTGAAAATAAAATCGTAAAGTTTTATTTATCGTAGGTAAAAGAATTGTTTTCATCATTTCAAATGCATTTCTTCATTATTCTGTATTTTGATAATTAAAAAATGATTAAAATAATTGTTGTTGTCATATATTTACAAATGGAATTAGGAAAAAAAAAAAGAAATATGTTATTATGATATTGTTAAACTACTTTTTGCACTTTTAAACATAAGTCATTATTAATGAGATGCAAAGTTACTTATGCGTTATATAATATTTTAAATATTATTAAAATTTAATATTTTAAACATTATAATCAAGGATTACATTATTTTACACATATTTGTACTAAATTTATCATATAACCAATACTTTTTCTACATAATATAATTATTTTATACCCTTTTTCTTTCATTAACAGTAGCCGTCGCATGTTTTAAATAAAGAAAAGTTAAGTTGACGCGAATGTGTTTCTATTTGATCGCAATACATACCCTTGAAGGACACAGCGATTATTCTACCATTAACATTCGTCATGCCTCTGTATGTCTATATAGCTCATTTTGACTTGAATCCACTTCAAATTTCTATTGTATCTATATATAAATATATTCATAATCATTTCTGATAATACATAAAAGATATATTTTTGGAGTTATAAAAAATCGTCACGCCTCCGTCTCTGGTAACTCAAATTCTTTTCTCAACTTTTGTTTGATAAAATGTAGTGTTATTATATTGTTACATGAAATAAAAGTTATTTTTATCAAAAAAATATTAAAATCTTTATTATATAATATTTCTTTTAAATTAAGTCCAATTATACTGTATTTATTTTTTTATTATATTTTAGAAAATATGATCTTTCTGGACAAGTTTTTGCAAGGGTTAAAGCCTCAATTTGATGATGATATTGTTGATCGTTTAAACTACTATTATACTCCAACATTATTTGTTATTTTTGCTTTAACATTAAGTGCTAAACAATATGTAGGTCAACCAATTCAATGTTGGATTCCTGCTCAATTCACTGGAGCCTGGGAACAATATTCTGAAAATTATTGTTTTGTTCAAAATACATATTTCCTTCCCTTACATCATTATATTCCACAAGATGTACAACAAAGAGAAGATCGAGAAATAGGATATTATCAATGGGTTCCATTTGTCTTAGGTCTTCAAGCTATAGCCTTCTACCTTCCATCACTTCTCTGGAGAATATTAAATTGGCAATCTGGAGTTTGTGTTAAAGGAATTGTTAGTATGTGCCAAGATGTTAACAATATGTATGTTGATAAGAGAAAAGGTTCTGTTGAAGTTGTTGCTTCACATCTTTCAGATTCCTTACGTACGCAACAGGTATTGGAACGTAAAGGTATTTAAATATATTTTTTNNTTTTTTTTAATTTTAATTATTTTTTATTCTTCAGGATTTTTTTCACCATTATTAAGAAGAGGAAATTATTTGAATTATTTATATTTGATTGTCAAGTTCCTTTATTTCATTCAAGTATTAGCTCAATTTGTTATTTTAAATAACTTCTTATCTACATCTTATACATTCTGGGGATTTGAAATTCTTCGTGATCTTGCTTATGGAAGAGAATGGCAAGAATCCGGTCATTTCCCAAGAGTTACAATGTGTGATTTTGAAGTAAGAGCTCTTGGAAATAAACACAGACATACTGTACAATGTGTTTTGATGATTAATATGTTTAATGAAAAAGTTTATCTTTTTATATGGTGGTGGCTTCTTATTGTTGCTATTGCAACATTATCATCTCTTATTTACTGGATTATTATCAGTTTCTCTCCAAAGCAAGGAGAAGCTTTTGTTTCACAATACTTACGCGTTAATAATTTAATTAAAGGGGATGATGATCCAAGTGGTATGTTTATAATATATATATATATATAATTGATTCCTCTTTTAGAAGAACAAGCTGTTGGAAAATTTGTCCACAATGAAATGAAAAAAGATGGAATCTTTTTGCTCCGTTTAATTTCATCAAATGCAGGTGATTTAATATCAACAGATCTTATCTATAAATTATGGGAAAACTTTTTAAGAAAAGAAGCTGCTAGTAGAAATATTCCTTCAGCACCTATGAAATTAGATGATAGTGATTTTGCTTCAGAAAAAACTCCTCTTTCATGAAAATATAATTACTCGTACTATTGATAAAAATTATTTAATTACAAACACTGGATATGTTTGTAAATATATGCCAGTAATACTTTCATTTATAGAATTCATATTTTTTTTTATTGTAGATTACATAATAAAATATCCGATTTTAAATATTATTATTCTAAACAAAAAAAAACAACAATAATTATCTATCCTAAACATTATCTATATCAATATCTTTACTACCATCATCTCCAAAAACATAATTATCATATATATTTGTAAATAAATGACTACACGACACTACAGCTTTCAATCTCGTAGCTAATAAATAGGAACCTGAAAGTTTTCTATGTAATGAATATATTTCTTCTGGTGGTGAAGTTAACCTATGCTCTAACATTACAGGAATTAAATCATGAATTCTTTTTGTAACATTTTGTTGACTAAAATCATAAGGTTTTTGACTTGCTAAAGTTTCTCCAAGAATTGATATCGAATCACAATGAGCTTTCTCCATTAACTTACTTTCATATCCTGTTAAAAATCCTATCTCTCTCGAGTGTTTCAACATTGCTTCTCTATCATTATCATAAGCTGCCTTTATTACTCGCATATACATATCAGCAAATTTTTTTGAATAAGATCTTGAAGCACCAAAATCAAGAAGTATCATACGTGGTTGTCCAGTCTTTGGATGTTTTCCAAGGAAAAAGTTAGACCAATTAGGATCCGTTTGCATAAATCTCCAAACAAAAATCTCCTTTAAACATATTTCAATAAACTTTTCAGATATATAATCACGAACTTCCTGTATTTCATCCTTACATTGATCCACAGGTTTTCCTTCAATGAATTCTGTTGTTAAAACAGATTTTGTTGTTAATTCAGGATATGGCTTTGGTACATAAAAATCTTCAGAATCACCTATTAACTCTCTAAATTTTTCAATTGCTCTTAATTCTCTTTCATAATCACATTCCATTTTAAGTTCTCTTCTTGCTACTTCAACAAAGTTATCTAAAAACATTCCTTTTGGAAATAATCCACCAAAATTTAGAACTGTTATTAAATTATCAATATCTGAATCAATTCCATCAGCAACACCAGGATATTGAATTTTAACAGCTATATCTTTACCATCTAAAGTTTTAGCTTTATGTACTTGTCCTATACTTGCTGCAGCAAACGGTTTTTCATTAAACTCTGAAAATAAACTTCTCCAATCTTCACCAAATTCTTTTAACATAACTTTATTAACTTGCTTTAAAGGCATAAAATCAGCACTATCACGTACTCTTTGAAAAATATCAAGTAAAGGTTTCGAAACTACACTTTCATCTTGAAGACTTAACATTTGTCCTAATTTTAATGCAGCACCACGAACTCGACACAATGTTTGGACAATTCTTTCTGCATTTCCTGATGTCATAAATACACTAGAATCATTTGATTGATTGGAAGATGTAACAGCACCTAAACTTCTTCTCGTTATCTCAGCAACAGCACCAGAAGCAAGACCAATACCTAGAAAACCAAAATTTGCTAGCCTACCAATTCTTGTACTTGGAACAGTTTTTCCTGTACCACTTTTTGAAAAAGATTCATAATCCTTATCAATTGTAAGATTATAATTCTTAGGTATCCTTGGTTTATATATATCTTTATTACTATCAATTTTAATATCCTTAACTTCTACTTTTACAAAAGGATCTGATTTAATTATATTACCCATCAAATTAGCTTCTTGAATTAAATATTTTTTTTCATCCTCATTTAAACAACTTTTGTCCTTATATTCAATTGTATTATGTTCTTTTTTAAATTCTTTATTACTTTCTAAATGAAAATTATTTAAACCATTTTCTTTTACATGACCTCCATCTCCAGGAAGTATTCCTTTCATAGCCAAAGAACCAAAAACATTTATTCCTTCTGCTACTACTTCAACTTTTGATATTGTTTCTGATAAAATAGAATCTTTACGTTTATTCGTATCACTATTAGATTGATCAAAAGGTTTAACTACATCTCCTCCTAGAACTGATAACTGGAGAACTTTTCTTTGTAATTCTTTAGAAAATTGTTTAAATTCATATGAACATTGTGATTCTATTAAAAATTGGATAGTTTTGGAAATCTGATTTATTTCTTTACCACATTTCCCGTTTCTCCAAGCCATAGAATAGGTAATCTAGGAATATTAAATGATGTTTAACGTAGATCAAAAATTTAATATTATAAGTAAAAAATATTTTATATTCGTTTTAAGAAAATTATTACATTATTCCAACATTTAAACATTCCTTTGATACAAAAAATATTTCCCTCTAATTTATGAATAGATTACCAAATATAAATAAAATTATCTACGATGTTATAGTCGTTGGTGGTGGTCATGCTGGATGTGAATCTGCTGCAGCTGCTTCAAGAATGTCAACTTCTACTCTTCTGATAACTCATAAGAAGTCATCTATCGGTGAAATGTCATGTAATCCATCATTTGGAGGAATTGGTAAGGGACACATTTTAAGAGAAATTGACGCTTTAGATGGTTTATGCCCAAGGATATGTGATAAAGCTGCAATAACGTATCAAGCATTAAATAAATCTCATGGTCCTGCAGTTCTTGGTTTGAGAGCACAAATAGATAGAAAATTATACAAAGATAATCTTCAGAAGGATTTGTTTAGTATGAAAAACTTGGACATTCTTGAAGGTGAAGTAGATGATATTGTTGTTTCAAAGGATACAAATTGTAATAAAGTCAAGGGTATAATTTTGAAGAATGGACATTTTCTTGAATGTAAAACATTAGTATTAGCAACAGGAACTTTTTTGGATGCTGAAATATGGTTAGGAAATACAAGAAAGAAGGCTGGAAGAATGGGAGATAAATCTTCAGTTGCATTATCAGAAAGTATAAAAAATTTAAATTTTGAAACTGGTTATTTAAGAACAGGAACTCCACCAAGAATCTCTAAGAAAAGTATAGATTTTAAAAAATTTATTGTTATGCCACCCGATGAGAAACCAATCTTTTTTTCATATTTAACAAAAGAGATAGGAATACCAACTGATAAACAATTGCCAACTTATCTTGGTTATACAAATGATAAGGTAGCTAATATTGTTAAGAAGCATTTAAAATTAACAGAACATATTCGTGCAGAAACAAATGGACCTCGATATTGTCCTTCTTTAGAAGCAAAAATTGATAAATTTCCACAATTAAATCATAGGTTATTTTTGGAACATGAAGGATTAGATGTTGATGAAATATATCCACAAGGAATGTCAATGACATTTGAACCTGATGTTCAACAAGAAATATTAAGACAAATAGATGGTTTAGAAAACGTTGAAATTGTACAACCAGGTTATGGTGTTAAATATCAATTTATCAATCCAAGACAATTGAAAGAAACATTAGAAACTAAGATTGTTTCTGGATTATTTTTAGCAGGTCAAATAAATGGAACAACAGGATATGAAGAAGCTGCTGGACAAGGTATAATAGCAGGAATAAATGCTGCAGGTAAAGTTTTAGGAAAAGAGCCTTTTATTGTTGATAGAACTGAAGGATATATTGGAGTATTGATAGATGACTTGACAACGTTAGGTACAAATGAACCTTATAGAATGTTTACTTCAAGAGCAGAATTTAGAATGCATTTGAGGCCAGATAATGCTGATATTAGATTGACTGATAAAGGAATTAATTATGGTTTTATTCAAAATGAGAGAAAAGAATATTTTACAAAATTGAAAGATGAACTAGAAGATGCAAAGAATATTCTTAAGAATGATATTAGATCAACAAGTAAATGGGAAAAAGTGATTAAAAATTTTAAACGTTCTAGTACACATGGGATATCAGCATTTGATATAATGCATAAACATAATATTCCTTTTAATTCTTTTTGTTCCTTGATCCCTGAATTATCTAAATATCGTGATAATTCTATACTTGAAGAAAGACTTAAGATTGAAGGAAGTTATGAAGAATCTCACAAGCGTCTTATATTAAAAATGAATGAAGTAAAAGAAAATTCAAGTATAAAAATTCCTGATTTTATAAATTTTTCAACAATAAAAGGGATTTCAGATGAATGTAAGGAAAAATTTGAAATGTTTAGACCTCAAAATATTGCTGCTGCTTCAAGAATACAAGGAATAACTCCGGAAGCTTTGTTAATTCTTTTAACCCATATAAAATCACGTTGATTATTTTTAGATTAATTGTTAAACCAAATGTTTAGTTTAATTTTTACAATTAATGAATATCTAATAACAAAACTTTTTATATTCAATATATGATAAGAAAAGATAGTACCTTTAAATTTACATTCATTGTTAAAATATATTTGAAAAGATTAATATTTATAAAAAGCAAAATGATAAGATATAATTATCATATAGGAGCTACTGATAACAAAAACTTTTAACCATAAACTTCTCTTTTCAACAAAAAGTTTGTATATTATATAATTTCTAATAATCTTTTCATATTGATTTTATATTTTTAGAATTTATCAAACAATGGGAGCTATATTTTACTCACCAAAACAGGCATTTGTGGTAACTATTGTCTTTTCATTAATTGATACTTTTATTAACCTTCTTGGTTTAACATGGAATGGGAAATTTTTTTCAATTTCAAACTTAGAACATTGGTTTACCTGGGCAAATTATCATTTCACAAAGAATCCTGTTGATTTCTTTTTTATTGGTTTAATAAGAACATTCCTTCTTCTAATTGGATCATGTTATCTTTATTATAACTCAAGAAGTGGAGCTGTAACGTGTTCTAAATGGAGTAATCCTGTTTTTGCATTTCTTCTCCTTTTAATTGCATTTTCTCCATCAAAAATGTTAGCATTTTATGAAAATAAAAATCCACAATTAGTTATTGGAGATTGGATACTTATGGCATGGTGTATAATTGCTTCATTTGCTTCTTATGGTATTTGGACAAATGTATTTTGTAGAACAAGAAAAATTGATAATAGAAATGAGGATAGAAATAGATTGATTGATGAAGATGATGATAATGAAAATATTGATGCAGTAGAAGAATATTTCAAATCTGTTCAAAATAATGTTGAAGAAATTGAATTAAAACAAAGAGAAACAATGTCAATGCTTCTTAGACTTTTTGGATACATGGTTAAAGAAGGTGCCTTCTACTTCTTTGCTTTTCTTTTCTTATTCCTTTTTGCTTTATCTAAAGTTTTTACTCCTTACTATACTGGAGAGGTTGTTGCAAGTGTAATTCATGCTAAAGCTGGAGATTATGAGGCATTAAATAGAGCAGTTCTTATAATGACTATATTATCACTTGGAGGTGCATTATTTGGTGGATTAAGAGGTGCTTCATTTACATATGCACAAGCTCGTGTAGATAGAAGAATAAGAGATGATCTTTTTCGGTCAATTGTAAGTCAAGAAATTGGATATTTTGATGCCAATCAAACTGGTGAAATATGTTCACGTCTTAATGCTGATTGTCAAACTATGTCAAATACGTTATCACTTTATATGAATGTTCTTACTAGAAATTTAACAATGCTTGTTGGATCATTAATATTTATGTTTTCACTTTCATGGCGCCTTTCCATGGTTACATTTATTGCTATTCCATTAATATTCTTTGTTTCAAAAGTTTTTGGTGTTTATTATGATGTATTATCTGAAGAAACACAAGATTCAGTAGCTAAATCAAATGCTCATGCAGAGGAGATTCTTAGTGCAATAAGAACAGTTAAAAGTTTTGCTTGTGAAAAATATGAAGCAAAAAGATTCTTAGAATATCTTGACGTTACATTAAAGATTGGTGGAAAAAGAGCATTAGTTATTATTGGATATATATGGGTTCTTGAAATATTTCAAATGGGAATTTTAACAGCTGTTCTTTTTTATGGTGGTCATCTTGTCTTAAAAGGTGATATCAATGTTGGACTTTTGGTATCTTTTATGTTATATCAATTCCAATTAGGAGAAAATATGCGTGAATTAAGTGAAGTATTTAATGGACTTATGCAAGCTGTTGGAGCTTCAAGAAAAGTATTTGATATGATTGATAGAAAACCAGTTATTAGAAATAATTCTTCGGGGTTTATGGGATCTGTAGTAGATGATGGAAGTAATTTTAGAAGACATGATGATGGTAGTGGGAGGCGTAAACCAACTAGAGGAAGAATAGAATTTAAAAATGTACGATTTGCTTATCCAACAAGACCTGACATTATGATAATGAATGGAGTTTCATTTACTGTTGAACCTGGTGAGGTTGTAGCTTTGGTTGGTCCAAGTGGTGGTGGAAAATCAAGTTGTATTGCAATGTTAGAACATTTTTATGAACCTTTAAGTGGTGAAGTTTTGTTAGATGGTATTAATATTAAAGATTATAATCATAAATATCTTCATAAAAAAGTTGCTCTAGTTGGACAGGAACCTGTTCTTTATTCTAGAGCTGTTAAAGAAAATATTAGTTATGGATGTGATGAGGTATCTGAAGAAAAGATTGTTGAATCAGCCAAAATGGCTAATGCACACGATTTTATTATGGGAACTGTTGATGGTTATGAAACAAATGTTGGAGAAAAGGGAAGTACAGTATCGGGAGGTCAAAAACAACGTATTGCAATTAGTCGTGCTTTAGTAAGAGATCCTGATGTTCTTCTTCTTGATGAAGCTACATCTGCATTGGATTCTGAATCTGAAGCATTAGTTCAAGAAGCAATATCAAAAAATTTAAAATTAAGAACCGTTCTCCTTATAGCTCATCGACTTTCTTCTATTGAATCTGCTGATAAAATTATTGTTATAAATCATGGTAAGGTTGAACAAATGGGAAAACATTCAGAATTAATGGAACAGGAAGGACTTTATAAACAATTAGTTCAAAGACAAATGAAACAAGAAGAAGAATCACCAGATTTTAATATAGATAAACCTGAATCTATAACAGAATCTGGAAGTTTCTATGGTAGATCAGCAAGATCAAGAAGAATAAATATAGCTTCACCGCAACCACACATTTCTCAAAGTTATTTGGGATCTAGTTTTGCTGCTAGTAGCTTGATTTAAATACTGTATTTAATTAAATTAATATCTCTTATCTTTAGAATAAATAATTCAATTACAAAAAGGTTTTTTTTAAATATTGCAATATTTTATTTTTAAATATGTTTTATAAATTAAAATGCTTTTTGTTTTTTGGTTGTAACTCCTTTTGTTGTAGTAATTTTAGAAGTACTTTGTATCTTTGTGGTTGATTTATTATTCATTGTTGTTGTTCCATTTCCATTTCCACAATTTCCAC
The DNA here is from genome assembly GCA_000941615.1 of Parastrongyloides trichosuri. Classification (NCBI taxonomy): domain Eukaryota; kingdom Metazoa; phylum Nematoda; class Chromadorea; order Rhabditida; family Strongyloididae; genus Parastrongyloides; species Parastrongyloides trichosuri. The sequence goes on from LM523164.1 coordinate 60,164, forward strand.
ATGTTGAAGGACAATTCTTTAACATTATTTCTTTAAACTTTTCTTCATTACATAGAAAAATTTTCTTATCACAATCAATAGCTTCATCCTTACAATTGTTGTCTTTTGTTGGTTTAATACATGGAGATTTAGTCTCGTTACATTCTTTTTCACACATTAAACACATTTTTTCTCTGTATATTGGATTAGAACATTTCCCTGATAAAGCCAAAGTTTCACATTTTTCTGACAAAACAGTTGATGCAAATGAAAACAAAACAATAAGTTTAATTAAAGAAAAATCCATTGATTATTATAAAAAATAAATTTATATCTTCATTTCTAAAAAGTTTTCTTTTTATACTCCTTTCAATGTTTAATTTTCCAAACTGATAAAATATTTGATTAAGATAATTTGTTAAAGATTATAATAAAATTATCATTTTTTCTTGTAAATAATAACACTCTTGTCAAATAATAATTATTATTCTTCAAAGTATAACTTATTTAAAATAATTTAGTATACGCTTCTCCAATATAACCGCGCATTATTTGACAAAGCCTTTTTCTATTCACTATCATTATTAATTATACAATATTCTAGAAAAAAATAATGAAGTCTATTCCTGATAAAGTTGAAGAAACTATTAAGAGAGCTATTGTTAGTTGTGATTTTCCAGATTCTATGATTGAAAATACAATTCAAAATTATCCAAATGTTGATACAAATAAAGTCAAAGAAATTGCAAAGGACTTTCTTGCTAAGGTTTCACAACACAAATTCTCACTTCATACAAAAATTTATGAAGATCAAGATGTAAGTTGTTTTTTTTTTATAAAATGTTTCATTGTATTATGAATAATAGATTGAAAGGAGAAGAAAAGATTTCATAAAAAAGAGTAAAAATTGTGAAATTCAAAAAACTGAGCCTCCAGAAGCAGATGATATATTTATTGCTTCAGTTCACAAAGCCTTATCACATGAAGTCAATAGATTAAGAGAAGAACTTGAAACATTAAGAAATCTTAAAAATTAATGTTATCATGTAAATAATTTTTTGTTTTTGAATAAATGTGTACTGATAAAATAAAGGTAATTATTTATTGAATGTTATAAGTTTGATGATATTAATTGTTAATTACAAATTATATATATATATAATAATTACAATATATAAAATAATTATGGACTCTTGGAAGGGTAAATTAAATCATTATATAAAAATTCGTTGATTCTTATCCAAACTTCTGAAGCTGTATCCAGATAGTTATGATTTGAATCATTGACATATAGGTTATATTTTGTTGTACGGCAATTATTGAATATTGCTTTTGCATGTGATATCGGAACTAATCTATCAGCATGTGCATGAATTCCAAGATATGGACACGTCACATTTTTTATATTTTGTGATGTATTGAAGGATGCGCTTGATGAATATTCAGATTCATATTCTTCCAATTCTCTTCCACCAACACCACAATGAAGAAGAGATTTTATAACTTGTGATATTGATGCTGGTGCTGCTAATGTTATTAATCCTCCAACATTTCTAGCTGTGGCTCCAATGGTTGAAACAGCTCCTCCTAATGAAAATCCTAATAAAATTATTTTATTCAAAGGAACATTCATTGAATAATGTACATGATCTATTAACGATAAAATATTATCCTTTAATGCTTTTTCACTTGGTTTTCCTCCACTGATCCCATAACCAGAATAATCATAACACAATACATCACAATTTAAGAATAATGATATATCACAAATATTTGGATATCCAACAATATTATCTCCAAGATCACATGCATTTTGATGTGAATATATTATTGTGTAGTTGGAACTTAAAGATTTAACAAAAGCGCATGCTATAACCTATAATATATATATATATTATTTTTATATAAAATTTTGAATCTTACATGTTTCGTTTCTTTACATTCTATAAAGAAATATTCACATTTCTTTCTAAAGTCAATACATGGATGTTCAAACATAAATTGATATTTTATATTTTTTATATATTTTTTACTTCCTTTTCTGATCACTTTGGTTTCACTTTTTGAATTATTCGATTCATAGAAAAACCAATATTGTGGTTTCGGATTCCAAAAAGCTCCTTTTCTTGAAATAGATTTGCATAGTGGAGGACATAGAAGGATATTGACAAATGTTTTGAATATGTAAAAGGATTTTAAGAAATTTTCCTTTAACGAGACACATGTAGAAGGTAGTTCTTCAGGAGCACATTGACAATTAACAATATAAGCTTGATTTCGAAGTAAGTCCAATGTTTCCAAAAAAACACATTGTTCTGTTGTCAATGGGACTAAAGAATTATAATGTCTATTTTCATATAGTTTTGACTTCCTTGTTTTTTTTATAGAGATTCTTTTATCTATAGCATCTCTCATTTTATTTGCTTTATTGTCTTCAACTTTTCCTAATCCTTTAACTTTATATATTCTTGGTTCAGTTACCTTTTTGACTTTCATTGCTACCTTCTGTTTATCAATTGTATTCTTTGTTTTCAAACCAAATTTTGTTATTGCTCGAATATGTGGATTTAAATCTTCTTCATGCACTCCATCTTCATTTTTCAATATCTCCATACACGTCACAGGAATCAATAATACTGGTTCCAAATTGTTGTTCTCATAAATTGTAACTGAAAGTTGTGTTTTGTCGCATTCATCTTTAACAACATTAATACTTTGATTCTTTAGTAGAAGATCTTTTCTTTCTGTAACGTTTCTGGATTGTTTAACAAGTTCCGTGTGTAATGAAGCTAACTTTAATATACGTATCTGGTCTCCAGAAACTTTATTCCTTGTAATGAATACATGTTTATGCCGACAATTTTTTCTGTCCATGAATAAAAAATACAATTATGAATATATTATTATTATTATTATATATTCTAAAAAATTATAATAATTAATTAATTAATATTTAAATTAACTTAATCACACTATCAGTACAAATTTATAAATTTTAATATTTAATTTAAAAAATAATTTTTATCTCTTTAAGGCGTCATATCTTTTATGAATATATATTTATATAAAAAAAATAAATTAACAGTAAAATATTTAGCATAGACCGCATGTATAACGGCAATTCGTTCTCACAAAATCTCTGTATGCAGTATTTTGACAAATAGACGGCCTTCTGCTGCAATCTGGTAATAAATCACGACACACTGTGACACCTGTAAGCCCAGTAATTGATGCAAATCCACAAGTAACGGGACATTTTTCTCTCATCAATGCAATCCATTCTATATTAAAACAATATTGAATATGATGTGCACAATCAAAAAGTCCACCAACTATTAAATCGGCAAGTCCTGTTGTTGTAGCAGGCGCAGTAGTTGCCGTTACTTGAGCATTAACATCTTCAATGCATTGAAGATTATAAAGATTACAAATAGGTCTTGAAGGATCGGCAGTACTACATTCGTTGTCCGTAAGACATCCTCTGTTTGTAGCACAAGAATAAACATTTTGATTAGCAATATTTTGTACTTGTACACAAGTTCCAGCTCCACCACATTCAGTTTCTTCATTTGCAACTGTACATGGAGCAACACAAATATTTTCTGCTCCAACTGTAACACATTCTAAACCACCAACACAATCAGCTGCAGCATTACAAACTTGTGTATCTGCTGCTTCATATTTTGGTGAAACTATAAGATAAATAGATATGATACCACATATTTTTGAAGAAAACATTTTTAAAAGTATGATGACTTCTTAAAAATGATTCCTTAAATATGATTGAATTTTGTGTATCTTGATACTAATAATAATAATACATTTTTAACAACTGAATAAATATTATTTTATTCACAAAAACTTTTAAATGAATCCATAATTCTAACATTCAAAAAGTACAAATATGTTATGAAACTTAATAAATATTAGCTAAATTTTGAATTAAATTTTCATATATTTCAACACCTTTTAAGTAAACTTTTTCATTCAAAAATTCATTATGTTCATGAAGGAGTGTTGGTGTTTTATTCATAGGACTGAAACCTATAGAATGAATCCCAGCTTCTCTAATAAATCTTGAATCAGTTGCCCCTGTAAATATTTCAGGTTCAAATTTATATCCCATTTTTTCAAGAGTGGTTGAAAAGGTATCAATAAATTTATCAGTTCTATCAAATAGAGCTTCACATGGTGGATAATTCTTTTGTAAATATTGAATATCAACATTTTTTCCAGCTCCTTTAGCCCAACTATTTATCATTTTTTCTATTTCATCAAAATTATAATTTGGATTAATTCTCATGTCAATACTCATTTCAAATTCAGTTGGTAAACAATTAACTTGAACACCACCGTTTATGATAGTAACATTCAATGTTGTAACATCTCCTAAATTTTTTTTTGAATCAGATTCTAATTTAACTTTCTCTGAAGCTCTAAATTCTAAAGCTTTATTTAAAATATATTGAAACTTTTCACCAGCTGTATCTTCAATAAATCTTGAACCATGTCCTGGAGAACCATGACATATAAATTTAATCCACCAAGGACATCTTTCTCCATAATAGACCTTGAATGCTTCACCTTCAGTAGCAAGTCCTTCATCTAAAGCAAATCCAATATTTAATTTCTTGAATTCTTCAGTTTTGACAAATTTTTCCATCCCATCTTTTCCACCAATTTCTTCATCTGGTCCAAAAATTAAATGAATCGTTCTCTTGAAAGATTTTGTTCCTTTTTGTTGTAATTTTCTCAATGCTTCGATATATTGAATACCAACACATTTCATATCCTGAGTTCCCCTCCCATAAATATCTCCATTCTCTTCTTTGACAGCTTCATATGGATCATATTTCCAATCATTCTTTGAAGTTGGAACTACATCCGAATGTGAATATAATAAAAGGGACTGTAAACTGGTATCAGTTCCAGGAACAGTTATTCCAATTATTGGTTTTCCCTTAACACATTCATGTTCCCATGTTTCATAACCTAATTCTTTTCCTAGGCTAAATAAAAAATCTCTTGCTTCATCTTAAAAAAATTATATTTTATAATAATAATTATTAATAAACATACAATACTTTGGATTTGGTTGCTCCGTATCAATTCTGATATATTTTCTAAAATTTGTTACTGCAACGTCTTCAACCATAATTTCTGAAAATAAAAAATTATTTTATAGGTTGAACACGTAATATAATAAGAATCAATGATTATCATAAATATATTTTGATGATTAAACATCTTTTTATTAGGAATATCGCCTTTCCAATTTAATGATCTATTGTTACGACAAAAATTAATTAAAATGTTAATTAAGAATAACTTTATTAGTTTAAAACTTGGATAATTAACAAAAATAAATACAATGGAAATTTATATTTTAAGAGATGAATTAAATTTTCCTAGAAGATTAGTAAATCCAAAATTTGACTTCATTTGTGTTTCATTGTAAAAGAAAGCTATTGTAGATAAACATCCATTGATATATTGATTATAATTTGATTTAACAATACCTTCTGATTGTATATTAATATTGATAGCAGCTATATGTTGTTTGAAAACATCCAATGATAAGTCTGATTTATTATTTATACCGGAAGTAATTTGATAAGTAAATGAATTATCCTTAGAAATAAGTTGAATACATGCTAATGCTAAATTTTCATCCATTATCAGTTTGGAACCTACTTCTATGTGTTTTTTAAGATATTCTTCAAGATTTTCACCACCCATAAAATGTTTCATATGACATTTTTTATTTTTTTCATCGTATATTGTTATAATGATACCGTATTCTGTCTTTGAATATGAAGAACCCATAATCTCTCTATAAATATTTGGGCCTTCAAGATTAATATTTATTTTTTCTGTTATAAGATTAAAAGGATGAGCTAAAATTATAACTTCTGTATTACGATTACCAATTTTTGGAGCATCATTTGATACTTTGATAATCATATTTTTTAGTGCATTATACCATGTAATGTAATCTTCTTTTTCAATCCAGAAACCCATACTTTTTCCAAACAATGAACAAGATTCTACAGGAGTCATTATAGAAAATGACCACATTATGTATAAACATTCTCTATAACCAATTTTTTCATATGTTCCCTTTTTCTCTTGAATAATAGGATCTGGAGAAGGTGTTAATTCTGGAGTTGGAGTAATTGAAGAATCATGATGAACTTTTCCATCTTTAAATGAAATTAATGGTTTTTGTTGTGATTGTTCTCTATAACATTTTGTACATCTATATTTTGAAATAGTTTCTCCTGGTCTTCTCTTATCTTTTGTAACTTTTGTAGTAACACTTCCTTCACATAATGGAACTTTTTCATTAAAACCAATATCTTTACAAATACCCCAAAATTTATTTTTAAATAATCTATGATTAACTGATGTTGATGAGGTATTCAAACTTGTATTTGGAGAATTCATTAAAGATTTATTTAATACGTTTTCTGGAGAATTTTCTTTATTACCTTTTGTATTTTTTCTTATTGCTTTCAAAATTGGTCTATCTCTTTTGAAAACTTTAAAATGAGTTCTTAAAATTTCAATAACACTACTGAATTCCCTTGTCGTACAGAATTTTTCTGCAAGAAATTCATTGGCAAGAATTATACCAATACCAATTAAATCATTATCATCACTTAGATTAGTTTTAACATTATTAGATTCTTCATTGTTTGATAAGGATTCAAGATCAACTTTATTTTTAATATCTTCAAAAGTAAGTTCCCGTTCTGGAGATATAGAATATTCAGAATATGATGGTGTATGAGTATTAGATGAATTAGTATTTGAAATTGTATCTGGAGATAGAGATGGAGTCAACGATACAGTAGTTGACTCAGTACAAATATTCATAATTGAAGTTAATAATTAATAGTTAGTTTTAATTAGTAAATATTGTTTAAAAACAATGTTCAATAAAATGTAATGACAAAGTAACCAAAAAATTTTATTTATATATAATCATGAAAAAAGAATTGTAAAATGCAAGCAACAATACCAAATTTCTTGACATAAAAGCCACTAAACAAATCAACGTAGAGCTTTTTTATACATCTCATATATACTCCAAGTTTTACTACACCTTTAAGGACGAAAAATGCCAACTAAAATCAAGCCTGATGAAGATGGCGCTGACATAGGTCATCCATCTCTTTACCAATAAATGATAGAGTGGCAAGTTGATAATAATTAGGCATTAACTTTATATTGTCAATAACTTCTTCTAAAAGTAAGCTTGTTATTTGTCGATTAGGGTGATTCAAAGATAGAGGAGTTACATGAACATGTAAATGATAATAAGTAGGTTGATAATGAAAGTACATGACAACTTCATTCCTTTCAATATTAAAGTTTTTTTTCAATGTATTATATGTCAAAGTTCGGATGTTTTCTAATAGTGGAAGATGAGAAAAATTAAGATCTCTTACTGATTTCAAGTCTTTCTTATTTACTATCACTTGAAGATACATATTAGATGTTGTCTTCCTATCCCATTTCAGATCAGCCAAAAGTAGAAAACCAATTTCAGGATCCTTATCTTCATAAATAATAGATTCTTTTTCACTTCCTTTTTCAAAGATATTTTTTATCCATGTAACTTCACCAACATTTTCTTGAAGATAAGGTAATGTTATTTTTTTATAATTTTCTCCAGTCTCTTTAATAAGAAATGTTTTTTGTTCAGTATATTTTATGATATGTTTTTCTGTACAGGGATAAATAAAGGTGCATTTATTTTCTAAAAAAAAAGAGTCATATTTTGATAATATAAATTAAACATACTGTTATAAAGTTGATTAAATGTTATATTAAAATTTCCATAAATATCATTAGAATCTATGTATTCCAAACTACATTCTTTAATCCATTCCTTTACATTATCAATGTCAAAAGGTTCTTTGTTAATAAGAATTATTCCTTGTTTCGAAGTCTCCTTTTCTTCCAATAAAATGACAATAGACTTAAAAAACAATTAATTATTATTAAAAATGTTANAAAAAATTACCTTATATTCTGGTGTTGAACTTAGAACTTTTACAAAATTAAAATTATCAATTGATGGAACTTTGTTATTACCATTCATTGTAAGGAAAAAATAAAGTGATTTTAAATTATTGTCAAAAACATCCTTCCATAAATACTTCTCGAAAAGATTCCCTTTATACCATTTGATTCATCAGTAGAAGAAATTGACAACGTTTACTTTATTTTACATAAATGAAGAAAAACAAAAAAGTTTTAACAAGTAACAACAAATGAAACAAAAATTTAAAAAAACAATCATACAAATTTTATTAAAAATTAATGAAGATTCTATTCTTCATTATCTTCTTCTTCTTCTTTTATAACTTTTGCTTTCTTTGCACCTTCATCAGTACCATTCTCCAAATTTTTACGTTTCTTATTTTTCTTAGAAGAATCGTCATTAGCATCATCATAAGAATATACTTCTGATTTGAACTTTAAATTCTTTAAGTTCTTATTAACACCACCAACGCCATTAGAAGCCATACGATTTTGATCATCATGTAAAACTTTTTCAAGATAAGCTCTAGCTTCAATTCCAGCCTCATTACCAAGACTTTCATCACATAAAGCATCAATTCTTGTAGAAAGTGAAACCTTGGCAGCAAGTTTACGTGCCATCTTTCCTTTCATCTTTTGTCCTGCTTGTCCAATAAGTTGAGCATGGTAAATGAGACCATATTTTGGAGTATCCTTCTTTGTTTTCAATGCACGGAAAAGAGCTTTTTCAGCTCCAAGAATTTGAACAGTTGAAGCTGGGTATTTAGCTAAATTAACAAGAGAACCAGCATGAGCAATAAGACGAGCTCCAACCAATTCTCCAACAAGTGCAGTAAGATTTGGTGCAAGAGCATTCATTCTACTTCTAAGATATTCTGCCAAATCAGTACGATATTGAGTAAGTCCAAGAACTTCATCACATAATGCAGAAATATGAATCATATCTTCTTCAGAGATTGCTGTACCCATTGAAAGTTCAGCTTCTTCTTTAACTTTACTTTCTAATTCCTCTGGAAGGATAGTTGATAAATCAGTGTTTATAGCATGTTCCTTCATACGAATAGCTTTAACAGTTTTAGCATAAGCTTGATGATCAGTAAGAATTTTTCCAAGCTCTGGGAAATGCCATCCATACCATTCTCTAAGTCTCATAACATAGTTATTTAATTCTTTATCTAAATCATCAAGAAGTGAAACAGCTTGAACAATCATAGTATCAATTTTTTCTGGATTAAATTTGACTTTAAATCTTGAAACTCCATGAGCAAGAGCTAATTGCATAGCATGAATCTCATCCTTATCCTCAGCAAATAATTCATCAGCATTCAAACGAAGACATCTAAATAATTCAGCAATAGCCTTATTATGTTCACATTCAATATCAAGGTTCTCTTTGACAATTGCTCCAATTTTACTATCTCCAACTATAAGAGAGGATAAATCTTCAGTTTTTTTTAAAGCTTTCTTCAAGGATTTAGCCATTTTACCATTTTGAAGTGCACTTATTGAAGAAACTCCATCTTCAACATCTTTAAATTTGTAGAATTTAACTAATTCAAGACTAAAATAATTATTAAAAATATAAATAAATTAATACGTACTTTTTTTGACACTTTTCAACAGTCCCAAATTCTTCAAAAACTTGGTCAATTTTTTTAATTTTTCCATCATCCAATAATTTAAAAATAGCAAAACCTGCTGGATTATCAAATAAAACAAACATATTAATAATTATTTTATTTAATTATTAAAAATAAATTTTAAAAAAATAGGGCAATAGGAATAGTGTGTATGATACTAAATACGAAAGTTATTTGTTTTTCCCTTCAAGATCTAGCTTTCTTTTCAAAAGAAAATTGGTAGAATTATGTCACCCTGCGTATGTTTCACTATTAACTTACTATATACCTCCTTTATATTATCATTTGATTATTGACAGATAATAGTTACTATATATATATAATTAAAATTAATCATACAAACAATATTAATATTTTTTGTGTAACTATAGAACTAATTTTTAAAAATCTTAATTATTGGTAAGTTAATTTCTTTTTGTAGAGTTGATACTTTATGAAAATTTTAATTTTTGAGCATATAAAATTATATTTTTTTCATTTAAATTTTCTATTAAATAAAATTTTTTTTTTTTAAATTTTATATATCCATTTATTTTGTAGCAATTAAATAAAAAAATCATGGGAGTTCCAGCATTCTTTAGGTGGTTATCAAGAAAATATCCAATGATTGTTACAGATGTCGTTGAGGAAGAATGTCGATATTTAGATGGTGTACGAGTACCAATTGATTGTACCAAGCCGAATCAAAATTTTACCGAATTTGATAATTTATACATTGACATGAATGGAATTATTCATCCATGCTCTCATCCTGAGGATCGACCACCTCCAGAGACAGAAGATGATATTTTTGTTCTTATCTTTGAATATATTGATAGATTAATGGGAATTATTAGACCTAGAAAATTATTATATATGGCTATTGATGGTGTTGCTCCAAGAGCAAAGATGAATCAACAAAGATCTCGACGTTTTAGAACTGCCAAGGAAAATGCTGATAAGAATAAAGAAATTCAAGCTGTTAGAGATAAATTAATGGAACAAGGAATACCTGTAGTACAAAGAAAAAAAGAATCGAATTGGTTTGATAGTAATTGTATTACACCTGGAACTCCTTTTATGGATAGATTGTCGAAAGCAATAAAATATTACATTGCTCAAAAGATTAAAACTGATAGTGCTTGGATGAATATTCAAGTCATACTTAGTGATGCTTCTGTTCCTGGAGAAGGGGAACATAAAATTATGGATTTTATAAGAAAACAAAGAGCTTCAAAGGGCCATAATCCTAACACTGTTCATTGTCTATGTGGAGCTGATGCTGATTTAATTATGCTTGGACTAGCAACACATGAAGCAAACTTCAATATTATAAGAGAAGAATTTGTACCTGGACAGATGCGTCCTTGTGAATTATGTAATAAAGTTGGACATACTTTGAAAGAATGTGATGGTGGAATTATTGAATCAAGTGTTATAAAATTAGATCCACCGAAAAAGAAAACAAATTTTATTTTTATTAGATTACCAATTCTTAGGGAATACCTTGAAAAAGAATTATTTATGTATAATATTAATTTTAAATTTGATCTTGAACGGGCTATTGATGATTGGGTATTTTTATGTTTCCTTGTAGGAAACGATTTTCTACCTCATTTACCTTCACTTGAAATACGTGAGAATGCAATCTGTAGGCTTTTAAAACTTTATAAACAGATGGCTTCTGATTGTGGTGGATATCTGACGAATAATGGTGAAGTTAATATGTCTAGGATCTCAGCAATTTTAGTTGAATTAGGTGATGCAGAAGATGAAATATTTCGGAGAAGGCAAGAAACAGAAGAAAGATTTAAGGAAAGAAATAAAGCTATTAAAAGAAAGCATGCTGCATCAAATAGAGCTTCTGCATTTCAAGCACCAACCAGTTCTTTAATTGCTCCTGTAAATATTAAAGATGCTCATTTAAATAATTTTGGAGGTGAAACAAGAATTCAAGCATATATGGCACGAGTTGAGCAAGAAGAATGTGTAATTACACAACAAAGATTAATGGGGATACTTAGACCAGAAGCAACTCCAATTAATCCACAAGCTTTTCAAATTGTTGGAGTTGGTGGTAAAGTTATTAATGATTCTGATTCAGAACCTGAAGATAATGTCAAATTTTATGAACCTGGTTGGAAGGATAGATATTATGAAGAAAAGTTTGGTGTTGCATATAGTAATGTCTCAATTAATTTTAGACGTTCTGTCGCTGAAGCATATATGGAAGGAATGTGTTGGGTTTTAAAATATTATTACAGTGGTTGTCCTTCATGGGATTGGTTCTATCCTTTTCATTATGCTCCATTTGCATCAGATTTTGATCAAATAGAATCATTTAGGCCCCATTTTCCTAAGAATACTAAACCTTTTTATCCTTTAGAACAACTTATGGGTGTTTTTCCATCTGCTAGTGGTCAACATGTCCCCGAATGTTGGAGACGATTAATGACTGATATTGATAGTGAAATATATGACTTTTATCCTACTGATTTTGCAATTGATCTGAATGGTAAAAAGCATGCATGGATGGGTGTAGCATTATTGCCCTTTATTGATCAAGATCGTCTTTTGGCTTGCTTAAAAAAGCATGCAGATGGTTTAACAGAAGATGAAAAGAGAAGAAATATTAGGGGTGAAAATACAATATATGTATCAAAGACTCATCCAGCATACAATCAAATAAGAGCTCTTTATGAAACAAATTCTGATATAACATGGATATCTTTAAATACTTCCAGTAATAATGGTGTTTCTGGATTAATTGCAAAGATGCAAGATTGTATAAATCCTGGAGAACCATACTATTCACCTGTAAATGCTATGGTATGCAAAGATTTTACTAACACTTGTGCTATGGCTTTAGTTAGAGATCCATTTTTTGTTGATCAACATTTTTATCCAATTCATCGTCTTGACGGAGTCATTGAGCCAGAACGATTGTTACCTGCAAACACTAATCAACCACAAAAATATAACAATCAGAAACGTAGAGGTGGAAATGGTAATGAATATTACAGAGGAAATGGTACCGAATATCATAGAGGAAATAGTAATGATTACCATAGAGGAGGAAATAGCAATGAGTATCATAGAGGAGGAAATAGCAATGAATATCATAGAGGAGGTAGTAATGAATATTATAGAGGAGGAAACAATCGAAGATTCAACAATCTGAAACCTAGAAGAGGAGGTTTTGAACAGCATAGAGGAAATGCCCGAAGATAAGAGTTCTTATGTTTGTTTTTCGGAACAATTGAAGAAAAATATAGAGAAAATTTTTAAAGTAAATTTAATAACTATTGTTGCTCTTACCTTCCTATTATACTTGGTACTTCTACAAATATTATATGATTATGTTACATCCAAAAAAAGATCTTTAATATTAATATATCTTTTACCATTGTTTTGTATGTACTTTTTTATCTATGTAATAATGAATGATTTAACCTTTTGTTTTATTTTTATTTTCAATAGTTAAACATGAACTTGAATTACTTCTTTCGAGTTATTAATATAACATTATATAAATATTCAATCTTACTTTTTTATTATATTTATGTTTTCGGATAATTAAATTGTATCTGTATTTATAATTTTTATTGATAAAAAGATTTAAAGTATGTGATATGATATACATATAATACCTAAAATAGTAGATAGATTTTTACATTTTATAAAAAAAAATTATATATTTAATTATGCTATTACCCTTTCTAAAAGTAACAAAATAAATTATTGGAGTATTCAATAATTAGTTCGACGATCAGTAAAAAAAGATTTAAGAAGAGTTACTTGACCAAATCCAATTAAAATGATAATACATGTTTGCCCTAAAGACCAAAGCATAACTCTTTCATTTAATTGTTCAGCACGTTTTCTACCTGTAGCTTCTCTAAGACGATGATGAGTTTGGAAATCATCAATACTTTTTAATTTATCATTAATATTTTTTGCAGAATTTTCAATTGCAGTTAATGGACCAGCATGTTTGGATGGATTATTTACAGCATCTGGTTTATCACTTCTTTGCCAATCAAAATAAACTACTTTATGCGTAAATGATGAAAATTCATTACTGAAGCATACTTTATATGCTCCTTCAAGTGTAGTTGTAAATGCATGATTATCATATTGTTTCTTTGTATCTTTATAAAGTTCCTTTCCACTTGGATCTTCTATTATTACATCAACATCATATTGACCTCCAGTGACAACCTATAACAAAAATTTAAATAAAATATTAAAAATTAAAATTAAAATACCTGGTATTCTAATACACTTTCAATACCACTTTTCATATCTTCATAAAAGCATTCTCTAGCATTGTCTGGAAGTTCAAAAGTTAACTCAATTCCTTCTCCAATTCTTAGGAGACAAATGAAATAAAATAAAATATATAGAAAAATCATTATAGTATATTTTTTTATATCTAAATGATTATTTTTTTATTTAGTTAAATGAATAGAAAACAAAATCTACGTATACAATCAGAAAGTCTTTTCGGAACCTTTTTTATTATTAATATTAATACATCTTTCCAATATTCTATACAAAGTAAATAATCGCATCTTTTCCATCTTTCTCCATCATCTTTGTTGGTGTAAAACTCTATTCTCTCTCTTTTCTGAAATATATATATATATATGTGTTACATATATATCTTGGCACAATTTTCATGGCATTCTCTGGTAGATAGAGTACAACCTACCCAAAGGATGATATTGGCATAATGTTTATATGGTTGAAAAAATAATAGTTTAATGAAAAATAAGTTTGGTATTTCTTATATTTAGTTATCTACATAAAAGAGATTTAATTTAAAGAAAAATACATCTCTTTATCATTATAACTTTTTCAACTACATGAAATATACTACGAAAATTTTATATATATTTAGAAAATTAAACTAATTAACGGGAAATTTAGTTTGAAATTGAATGTTTCATATAGTGAGATGGATGTATGTTAAAGATATTAATATTTTCTTTCTTTCTTTCCTTCTTTCTAAAATTCGTAATAATTTTAATTATTAAAAATATATATTTACTTGTTCTATTTCTATACTTTTCTTTCATATTTTTATTAAATATTAATTTTTTACTAAACAAAACCAATTTTATTTTTAGATGTAATTACTGAAACAATCATCGAATATTCATTTTAAATAAATGTTTTAAAGTTGATTTTTGAAATAAACGAAAATATAATGTTTGTATTAAATTGTATAATATTATTTACATTCCAAAAATGAGTTGGTGCTTTAGAAAATGTATTTATTTTTATAGAAAAGGCTTATATTATTTGAGGTAGAAATTTCCTTTCTTTTAAAACATATTATATATTCTTAAAACTCTAATAGAAAAAGAAAATAGTATTATATATATATATACACATAAAGGTCTAAGATTTTTCTTGAGTCATTGTTTATAGGTTATATAATGCTGCATTAGTGCATTAACATATCATATTTTACAAAAGTTTTAGTTTAGGTGAAATAGAAAGAATATACATTTTGTATAGTTTTCTCCTACTATTAAGAATGATCATATTTTTTTTTTCTATCTTGCAAATTAGATAAACATTTATTTTAACTTTAAAAAGGTTAACAACAAATCAAAATTATTCTTTATAAACATTATTGTTTCACACCATTAATACACGACCATTAAAACTTTTTATTAATTTTTCCTCTTCTTCTTCTCACAATTGAAAAGGATGTTAATAATAAAGTTTTTCGAAAAGATCTACCTCATTTTGTTTTATGTCAACTATCTCTAACACTCATTATTATCATTCTTCTTATTATTATTTTTCTTTTAAAACTCGCTGTAAAAATTTATAAAGATATAGAGGCCTCCGTTATAAACTTGCTAATGAACCCCTGAAAGTTAGTTATATTATAGTTAGATGTATATATATATTTGTTTTATCATCCTCTTCCTTTCTCCTGGACCAACTCAAAAACTTTAATTATAATTTTATATATTTTTCTAAATAATATACATGTACTTTAATATTATTAGGATAATTATTTAATATCATTAGATCTACTAGATATTAATAATATACATTTTTTTTTNTTTTTTTTTCTAAATACATTAAAAATTTAATAAAAGTAATAGTAGAATTTTAAAGTAGATTTTTGAAGACATCTTTTCATTAAAAATATTTATCCCCTCTAACAACCACTTTTTTTTTTAAAAACTTTTATCTCTTCTATATACAATAAATTTTAAAAATATTTTAACTCTCCTAATTTTTCTCTTTCTCCAACCAATTTTCGACTAAAATTTTATTATCATTTTTTTACTTTTTTTCCTTTCAGATCCATAAAATACATTTATTAGTATATTTTATATTACCATTTTTATGTTATTAAATTTATCAAATATACATAAAAAGGCTATCTTTTTTTATACTATTTATAAATTATATAATTTTTCACTATCAAAATATATATATTTCCCTATCTACCGCCAAATGCCTATTTTTGTTATTTAAGGAAAAAAAAAATATTTGAAGAAAATAATATTATTTATTTGAAAAAAGAAATTAAAAAAGATCGTATAATATTGTGTGCTTTCAAAAAGATATAGAAAGTTTGTTTTTTTTTNTTTTAATTACAAATACGTGTTGCATAAAAATGGATATTGATCATGGTATTTCTGGTAATGTTTTAGGAAATACATTTGATCCCCAAAATTTGGAAATAAAAACAAAATCAATTGAACAAACATTGGTGCCTTTAGTTACTCAAATTACAGCTTTAGTTAATTTTAAAGAAAATATTATTAGTAATGGAAAACCAAAATCTGAAAGAGCAATAAGAGGTGCATTGAAGGTTGGATCTGCTGTAGAGGCAGCAATTGAAAGATTTGTTTCTGTAGGTGAAACTATTGCTGATGAGAATCCTGATATTCAACCAGAAATGTATGATGCTTGTAGGGAAGCAAGATATGCAGGTTCTTCAATTGCAAACTTAAATGGAAGTATTTTCCTTGAAGAACCTAATTCAGGTGCAGTTGATAAGGCTGTTCTTGTTAAGGCTGCCAGACAATTGTTATCATCAGTTACAAGGGTATTATTATTAGCTGATAGAGTTCTAGTTAAACATATATTAAGAGCTGAAGATAAGATTGCATTTTCTTTAACGAAACTTGAATCTTGTTCAAATTTTACAGAATTTGTTAAAATTTTTACTGAATTTGGTGGTGAAATGGTTGATTTAGCTCATAGATCTGGGGATAGGCAAAATGATTTAAAAAGTGATAAAAGAAAAGCTCAGATGGGATGTGCAAGAACAAGTCTTGAAAGATTAACAATGTTATTATTGACAGCTTCAAAAACATTATTAAGACATCCAGATGATCAAGGAGCTAAACAATGTCGTGATGGAGTTTTTCATTACTTAAGACTAGGACTTCAATTAATTGGTCTCTGTGTTACGGATGGAGTTGTACCATATGATATTTCAAGATATTATACACCATTATCATTTCCAGCTGATGAACCATTAGATATCGGTTTACAATTAACAGCAAGTGTAGCAATAAAACAATTGAATGAGATGTTAGAAATGGTAAGGTTAACTGGATCAGCAAATGTTGGAATTAGAGAAAGATTAATTGGAGCGTTAGATCAATTATGTGAAATGACACAAGATTTCACAGATTCTACAGTAACACCTCATCATCAAAGAGAACAAATTCTTGATTATTTAGAAGAATGTCGTTTTGAAATGAGTAATCTAATAGCACCAGTTGCCAATGAAGATAAAGATGGTTTATGTAATGAAAATGTTGAAGTAAGTGTTGAAAGATTAAATAGAAGACTTGGAGACTTGAAAAAACAATTACAAGCAGTTGCTATGGATCAAGTTGCTTCAATATTTAGAGAAAATGAAGATCACAATATATTAACTTCTATTAAAGCTTGTTCAGTATCTGGAGATATTGATGGAGTAGAAAAGTTTTTACAAAAATTTAAGAATCATGCTGAACATGTTCAAGATGTTTGTAGGCTATTACATCATGTTTCTTTAAGTGATTCTCTTCATGTATATTCTGGACAAACAGAAAGAAACTTAAGAGCTTTATCACCATTAGTAAGTTTTAATTTTATTAATTAATTAATTAAATTATTAAAGACATTATTTGCCGGTAGAACATTATGTATTCATCCATCTTCACGTATAGCACGTGAGAATCTTGAAGTTTTTTGTGATACATGGGCTCAAAATATAAGTGATTTATCAAGACTTGCAAGAGAATTTGATACTGTTGCTTCTGGTAGAGTTGCAGCAGAAAAACAAGCATACATGTCATTACCACGGCCAGGAGTAGGTTATTATGAAACATTGTGTAGTTATTATCCAAGTACAAGCATGTCATCTAACTTAAATATTTATCCTAGTGAAAATGCTCATATATATAATTCATTATCTTTCTATAGCGAGCCATCACCTGATATTTGTGTTTCTGTTGTAACTGGTGATAGTGCTTTTGTTTCTATGGGAGGTAATAATTCAGGAATGTCTTCATCAAGGACAGAATGTAGTAGTGATTTGTCTAAAAGTAATAATAGTAATAATACATCTTATCATTCTCCTAGTGTAGATTCACAAGACAATGATAATATTTTATTAAGAGAGCATGATTCTAATAAGAGTGCTTTTACTATCTATAAGAAAGAAAAATCTATGTCACCACTTCTTTTATCACCAGTGGTAAAGGATATTTCAATAAAACAAGTACCAAGTAATGAAAATATTGAAAGAAGAAAAGAATTATGTACACCACCACCACCATCAAAACCTATAAAGGTAGAAATGAGAGAAAATTCTGGAAGGTCAATTAAAGAAAAGAATGAATACTTTGAAGATTGCATGTCTGTTATTCTTGAAAATTTATACATTGAAAGTAAAAAATTGAAACAATTAGAAGAGATATATGTTAAAAAAGATATGAAAGAATAGTTTTTTTATTTAAAATAAGCATGCATATAATTAAAAAAAGAAAATGTGTTTTGATAATTATTGTGAATGTAATTCTATCGTGTATATGTGTGTATTGTAATTTTAATAAAAATTATTTATTTCATAATTATTGTATCATTAAACTAATTAATTTTAGAAACATGGTACTACAACAAAACCTTCAAAACCAATTACATTAGATGTAGAAGATCAACAAAAAATAGCAAAAGTGGGATTAGAAATGAAATTATTGACATCAGAAGTTGATGCTGAAGCTGAAAAGTGGGATGAATATGCTGAAAATGATATAGTTAAGAGAGCTAAAGCAATGTCTTCAATGGCATATAATATGTATTTATTTACAAGAGGAGATGGTCCATTAAAGACAACTCATGATCTATTTACACAAGCAGAATTCTTTGCTGAGCAAGCTAATAAAATGTATAAAACTGTTAAAGATTTTCACTATGAAGTTCCAGGATCACCAGAAAAATCAGATTTGTCTATTGTTCTTGAAAGAATACCATTACACTGCCAACAACTTCAAGTTTTAGTTAAATCTCCAACTGTAGGAAAAAGTGCTACATTTGGTAAAGTTGATTCTGTGATTCAAGAAACTAAAAATTTAATGAATGAAATTGCTAAATTAGTTACATCATGTTTTGTATGCGCAACAAAGTTTGAAATAGAATTCCGTGGGACAGGTTCAGCACGATCGACAGCAAATGATGGAGAATCAGGGCATCATAGAATGAGTAGAGAAAGTACATTATGGAGAAGAACACCAAGTACAAGAAGGACGGCACCTCCACCTAATATTCATCATCATAGTAGTCATGACCTTCAAAGTACACCTGTTTCAGATAGATATCAAAGAGTTGCTTAATAAAATCAATATATCCTTTAATTATTAAAATTTATCTTACAGTGCATTAAATAAAGAGACTTTATTTTTATCAAAAGTTTTATTAAAAAAATACTTCAACATTTATTTATTATAAAAAAAATGACAATAACAGGTTAACTTTTCATGTTTTTAATAATTAAGCAAAAAAAATTTGTGTATATTTGACAATAAACACCATGATATCTTTTTATGAAGAAGCTTCTTGTTTTGGTTTTGGTTTATTCATAATTGGATTAACAATTGAATCCAATGAAGCTTTAGCACTATTGATCTCATGTGACCATACATGTGGTGCATCATATTTTGCTTTCTTTGCTTGCTTATCTTTATTATCCCAAACCCATCTTCTTTTCTCTTCAACAGCATCTTGAACTTTCTTAACATCAGTTTCATCAATGTGACTGTAAGCTTCAACTCCTGCTGAGTATTGATCAATAAATTTATCAACTTGCATTATCTTATGTTCAATAGCTTCAAATGAAATAGCTCTACTTTCAAATTCTTGATATCTTTCAACAACAGGATCTCCATATTTTTTCAAAAATGATAATTTTTCTTCATAAACCTTTGTCTCAGCATCTTCTCCATCTTCATAAAGCCAATCTTCAGTTTTTTGAAGTAAACTTTTAAATTCTTCAGCATCATTTTCTTGAATAAATTCACTAAGTGTCTCACAAAGTTTATCTCTCATATTGTAAACATACTCCTCAACAGCATTTTTAGCATCAGCCTTTTGTTTTTCTAAAAGGTCTGTTTGTTGCATCTTGAATTCAAATTCTCTAGCTTTAAGAACATTAAATTGATAAGGAATTTGAGCTTCAATAATAAGTTCGGTTGTAATTGTTTTTGTTTTTATGGCTGGTTCTTCTTTAACTTTCTCTTCTTCATTTTCTTTCTTCTTATTATCAGCTTCTTTCTTAGTTTCATCCCCTTCCTTCTTTTCTTCATTTGATGTAGCGGCAGCCTTTGCAGCTTCTGCTGCTTTAGCAGCAGCTTCAGCTTCAAGTTCTTCCTTTGAAAGTGGTACAATTTCATAAGCAGTTGCACCAAATACATTAAAAATACCAGAATAATCAACTCCAGCTTTTACCTTAATTTTCTTCTCTCCACCATCTGAATTTGGAGTAACACCTTTAATAATCCATCTTCCAATAAAATTTTGAGGTTGTACTTCATATGGAGCATTATATAAACCATCAATAATAAAATCTTCTTTACGGAAAGTTGTAATTAACTTTGAACTTCCAATTTCAGCATTTCCTTTCCATAAACTTTTAAGATCATTACTATCGCCATATTTAATAACAACTTGATTTCCTAATCTTTCATAAAGTGAAAAATCTCTTACACGAACAGCAGGTGAAAGAATTGCACATTGAAGAGCAGCTCCACGTGATATTGAGTCATCTTGATTCATTGTTGTTTTTGGTTCTTTTCCAAAAACATCTTTGACAATTTTTCTAAATAAAGGTACACGTGAAGACCCACCAATTATTTCAACTTCGTTAACTTTATCAGGTGTATACCCAGTTTCTTCAAATAATTTATGTAAAATATTCTTAATTTTTTCAAAAAGAGGTCCAGCAACATGTTCAAATTCATCTCTAGACATTTTTCCAGAAACATCAATATCATTCATGAAACATTCAATGTTTAATGGCATAGCAATACTATTTGTAGACATCTGCTTCTTAATCTTTTCACATTCATCTAATAATCGAAGCCAAGAACGTGGATTTGTTTCAGCATCAATTTTATATTTTTCTATAAACATTTTTCTAAAGTGTTCTCTAATACAATCGTCAAAATAAAGTCCTCCAACATCAGTATCATAAGTGTAACCAATAATTTCACATTTCCCCTTATTAAACGAGCATAGTGTTGCTTGAACAGAAGTATGCCCTCCATCAATAATAGCAACTATTCTTGGTGGATTACCTTCAACTGGGAGATCCGATTTATAGATACCATAAGCTGATGCAGCAGCTGAATTTTCATTAACCAATTTAAGGCAATTCATTCCTGTTAAATCAACAGCAACTTTTAAAGCTCTTCTTTGGATATCTGTAAAATATGGTGGTATGGACACAACAAGATCAGAAACACATTTTATTTCACTACATGCTTGTTCGGTAATTGACTTTAATTTAACAAATAATGCAGCAGCTATTTGTTCTGGTGTCAATATTTGCCATTCGCCAAGATAATTAACCTTAAGACCAATATTATCATCTTCAAGTTGAACCATCTCACACGGAATAAATCTTTTCATTTTTTGAGCTCTTGGATCACTAAATTTAAGACCAAGAAGTTGCTTAAAATTTAAAACTGTACTTTTAAAATTAGTGTTAACTTTTTGACGAGCTCCTACTCCAGAAACACGATCCTTATTTCCAAAAGCAACACATGCTCTAAAAAAATTAGTTTATTAAAAATTAAATAATAAAAAGAAACTTACGGTGTAGCATGAAGTGAATAGTCATTTGTAATTACATCAATACCTCCTTGACGAGCAACTGCTATATAACAGTTGAGATTTCCAAAATCAAATCCAACGACAGCCATAATTCAAAAATACAATATTAAGTATTAAAAATTAATTCTAAAATTTAATATAATTATGGTAAAAAAAAAGAGAATATATATATATACATATGAAAATAATTGGAAAAGTGCAAAATTGACAGGCAAAACTATTTATAGTCGATAGATTAAAAAAACAAGCGTTCGTCAGTAAAGTTCATTAATTGTCCCTACTTATGAAAAATAATTTTCTAACAAATCAAAAATGTTTTAAATTTAATATGCTAATAATTTGAAGGTTAAAAATATAAATATATGGTAAAATTTAAAAAAAATTACAATTATGAAATAAAAAGAGTATTACAAAATAAAATATTGTCATAAAGTAAATTTTAAATTGATATTTTGATAGAAAACAAATTTTCCCCATTCATATGATGTTTAGGGAGAGGTAAAAAGAATAGTACAAGACCGACAAATATATAGCTCCCTATTTTCAATCTCGAAAGTTCCAGAAAAAGAAATTCACAGGTAAACGTTATTCCAATGGTATTTTATTCATTTAGCATCCACGAAGACTTTTAGTTGTACTACATCTAATAGGTGATATTGGATATTATTTTCATAATTTTTTATTATTTTTAGAAAACTTAATCTTGGTTTCAAGAATTTTTTTATATATGAAGAAGATAATTTTTTTTTTTTGATACTTTTATGTTTTAAATTAAAAATGATTCATTCAATATGTTATCATCAATTCTGTTTAGACAATCATGGAAATGAAAATGTTAGAAACCAAAAGGACTACAAACAATAAAGAGAATTTTTTATCAAAAAATATTTTCCATATAAATGTCGTTTTAGAAACTTTATTTTTTTTTTCATATTGTTGGAAATTTTTCATACATTTTCTTATAAATCTCCTATAGAAGATATCAATATAAGAGTATTCTCGAAATTTCTGTTATTGTTAAGTACTCATATGTGTACATTTCACCATATATGTGAATAGTTGACATAACCGTAAAATATTTTACTGTCTAAATAAAATGTTTTTTTAAATTATAAGGTTTTACTATTACTCATAAGAATAATATTTCTGACAATTCATTCGTATGATTTTGTGTTTTGGACTTTTAATTTTAGATATAATTTTAAAGTTGAATGACAAGAAATGTACAAACTGTGGATATAAAAACATATTATGTATGTAGGAAAAATGATGAAGAAGGTCATATACTTCAAATATAAAAGTTCATTAAAAATGCAATAAGATTTACTTGTTAAGTATAAAGATTTATGAAACTTCTAAAAAGAGATTATTTTTAGAATGTGTTATTAATGTAATGTTTTGTTGTGGGTGATTAATATAAATAGAGTTTTGAAGAAAATTTGAAATAAATTGAAATGAAAAAAANAAAAAAATATGTCATATTTATCATCTTATTGAACAACAACATGTACACTTAATATTTATAAGATTCTTCAATTTTTGAAATTCATAAATTTTACTATGATAGGTATTAGAAATTAAAGATAATGTTTTTTAAATAATTTTTCCTATTAGTAAATATTTTTAAAAGCATTTAAATGAAACAAAGAAACGTCATAACAATGTGCACTAACTTCATTTGTCTATAGTTGATTTGTATAAGAAAAATGTAAATAACTATTATAAGAAGAATTAAAGTGGCTATTTATAGTCAATATATCATTTCAATTTTGATTGCTTTAAAATCAGGAATGGCATTAAAAACCATACATTATTCCCTTTTTTATGAATTATTTGATGCGATATTTAAAACGAAAGATATTTTAGAGTTTATCTATTATCTAAAAAGTTTAATTTATAACAGCTTTTATACATCTTTTGATATTATAAAATATTCTCAATTCATCTTCTGACAGATGAGTGTATCTTTGAAAAGAAATTTCTATGAAATTAATTAATAATAAAAGAAATATTGAGTATTATGTTATCTACAAGTAAGTTCAATCATAAGATCATCAATCTTCTTTGGTGTTAATTAAGACAGGTATCTTTCAGATAATGTTTTCTTAATGTACCTCAACTTTTCTTTTGATGGCACTTTCTTCAACGAGTAAATGATAATCATAAATATATTAGTAATATACCTTCACCTATTATCATTTTATTTTATATAATATTAACTAAATACACATAATTTTTCATATTTTTTTTTGTCAAAGTCATATGTTTTTCCTCCTTATTTAATTTCTTGATGACTATTATTTTATCTTATTTCTCTTCTATACATTCAAGAAAAACAAATACTTGGTATCTTATTTTCGAATGGATAAAAATATTTAAAATATGATTTCTTAATATTATTAAATTCATTTTTCACATACTATTTTAAAATAGTTATATTTAAAGAAGTACTTGATAACCAAATAATTAAATTTTATGCGTGAAAAAAGTTTTATTATAACATTAACTTTCTAAAAATAGGGAAAACATATTTTATACTTTTCTTTTTTCTCAGGAGGATGAAAATACTTTCAAAAAATTTATAGTTTCACTATTATTCTTTTCAAAATAATGAATAAAAGGATATTTTTATATATTTATTATTATTTTATATTTATTTAAATGGTATATTGAAAGACGGTGTGTGTAAATGATATATGATTTTTGCCATTTTTAAATATTTTCACATTTTATTTCATTCAATTGTGATTACTCTTTTCCTTATAATCGAAAGTATATATATATATCTGTACTTTAAAAATTAAGTTATGAAAATATTAAATATTGATACCTAAAATTTGTTATGATGAAAAAAAAAATTACAAACATTTTTTGTTAAATATTAATTGAAGCAATTATATTTTATTAAAATTTTCCCTTTATAAAATTATATTTTTGTACAAAAATATACATATATTGTTTAACTTTTAAAATTTATCTATAATTTTATTATTTTTATAACTTTTTTTCTTCACAGTAATATAATTTCCTATCATTTTAGAGAAAATTCTTTTGAAGTAACTTTTTTATAGACTATATTTATTTATTGAAAAAGAATATAAAGACTTCTACCTTGTATTTTATAAGAAAGAAAAATTTAAATTTAACAAAACTATTTTTATCACATTAAACTTTTATTCTAACTTGTTATATATAAATATAATGCATCTATAAATATGGCATTAGATATAAAAGAAAATAGTTCATCACAAGCCACACCCTTTGAAAGTTATCTTCAACAGCCTACTACAAAGTCGCCTTC
Source organism: Parastrongyloides trichosuri (assembly GCA_000941615.1). NCBI lineage: Eukaryota > Metazoa > Nematoda > Chromadorea > Rhabditida > Strongyloididae > Parastrongyloides > Parastrongyloides trichosuri. Next base: position 85,478 of record LM523164.1, read on the forward strand.
AGTTTGTTTAAAAAAGTTTGATGAGTATATTTTTGATAATAGAAATGATAATAGTTGTAATATGAAATCTGATAATAAATGTATTCTAAGTATTTCTTCTCCTACTGTTACTAGATCACGAATTAATTCAAGATTGGCTGAGAATGATTTCAATGAATCTATTAAAAATAAAGACATTATTAATAATGTTAATTTAGATTCACCATTTGATTTTTGTACTGGATATGATCTTCAATATACAGATAACAATACAAAAAAATGTCAAGTAATAAGAAAAGTTGGACAGTATTCGAAACAGAGTGAATTTCTTCTTCTCAATATTGGAGGACAACATTTCAGAATCAAGACAAATACTATAAAAGTAAGTTTTATTTAATTTTTGATATACAAAACACATTTTATAGTATCGATGTCCGGTAAGTCTTTTGGGAGTTTTCTGTGATTTGTCACACGAGGAACGATTAACACAGTGTGATGGATATATCGATGGAACAGATGAATATTATTGGGAAAGATGTGGTCGTCTTTTTGAACCAATTTTTGATTTTTTTACTACGGGTCATTTTCATAAACCAACTGATATATGTGAAGATAGGGTGTTAATGGAGATAGAATTCTGGAAGATTCAAAAAACATATTTTGCACCATGTTGTATGGGTAAAAATGAAAAGTTAGTTGAATATGAAGGGTATGAAGAATTTGATGATGATTTCAATAATCCTTATTCTGGAAGAGATAAAGGTTGGTATAATGGTTTTAAAAAAAGATTATACAGAATATGTGAAGAACCAACATCCAGTAGGGTAGCTCAAATATTTGGAATCACATCCATTGGTATGGTTATTGTATCAGTCTCAGCAATGATTGTAGGAAGTATGCCAGAATTTCAAAAAAATGGAACTTTATCTTCAAATAACAATTTTAATAGTGAAGCCAAACCTGTTTTTCTTTTAGAAATTGTTGAATGGATATGTATGATATGGTTTACTATTGAATATACCTTAAGAATTATTGTAGCACCAAAGAAAATTAAATTTATTATATCACCCCTTAACTTAATTGATATATTTACAATTGTTCCTTTCTATCTTGAATTTATTCTTTCATATGGAGGTAAGTTTTGCTTTAAAAATTTATTATTATACGTGTATATTTGTTGCGTCATCATTCTATCCATTTACAATATGTATATCTATATGGCAAATAAAAAAAGCGATATATGGATATAGTCATTTAAAAAAAAACTTTAAAATATCCAATATTACTTTGTTCTTTTTTCATTAATTGTAGCACATCTGACGACAAGCCACAATTCGTCTTGTAAGTTTATATTCTCTAATACACAATCACCAAAACATACATCTTGTTTTGATGAAACTTTGCATGCTTATTTAATAAAGTTTTTATCCATTAATAATTACATTCTTTGCTTTATAATTTGATTTGTATTTATTTTATAAACTTATTTTAACATAACTTTTACTATAGCAATGCCAAACTATGCTGTCTCTACAATTGTTGACTTGAAGGCACTTGCTTTAGTACTTCGAGCTGTACGTGTAATGAGAGTAACAAGAGTATTTAAATTGGCTAGATATTCAAGTGGTTTAAAAAGTTTTGGATTGACTGTTAGAACAAGGTTTGTTTATCACTTTTATAGAATTATTAAATTTTTTTGTAGTCTTCCTGAATTATCAATGTTAGGTTTATTTCTACTAACAACTGTTATCTTTTTTTCCACTTTAATGTACTTTGCTGAAAAGGATGAACCAAATACAAAGTTTAGATCAATTCCTGCAGCTTCATGGTGGTGTATAAGTAAGTCTTTTTTTTTTAGTAATAAATTTTTTATGATAATTTTTTAGTAACAATGACAACAGTCGGTTATGGGGATAGTCTCCCTACAACAGCATTTGGTAAATTTATTGCATCAGGAGCAAGTATAGGAGGAGTCTTAGTTTTAGCATTCCCGATAACAATGATAGTTGAAAATTTTTCAAAAAATTATGCTAGTGAGACAAATGACTTTCAAAAAGTAAGGATTAGAAGGAGGATGGCCAAAGCTTACGGATGAATAAAAAATACAAGATATAGAGTAATATTAAAAAGTACTACAAATGACATATTTTGTAGCTTTAAGATGTTAAAAAATTGAAGAAAAAAAAAATGCAATTACTCAAAAATGGTTTTTAATCTTTAATTTTCTTCTCAAATAATATGAAAAGGAAATAAGTTTAAAACTAAAAATAAAAGAAGTATTAATCAGATTGACTGAACAATTTTAGTATTCCAAGAATTATATTTTAATAATATGTTTATTTTTTTTCAAATTATACATATTTGTTTTTTTTATTTTTAATTATATTTATACATTTGATAAAATATATTAAGTCGTCTGTTATTTAAAAAGAAAAATTTAATTATAAAGAAACAAAAGTATCAAATTGTTATTTATATTTTAACTAATTATTAACATATGTTTACATTTACATTTAAAAAATTAAAAAGATACAATTAGTTCTGTTGGTTTGTTTTGACAAGTTCTACAGATGAATCTCTTCCTGGAAGAGAAGTTTCATTTAGATGAACCTTATCAAGGCTAATATTTTTTGTTTCAACTAAAAAGAAATAAGAAATAGTTAAGTTAATGATTCCTAGTCCAGCAACAACAAAATATGCTGTTGATGGCCAAAAATTATTTAATAATGGTAACATTGGAGATAAAATTGCTCCAATCCTTGCCATCAAGGAACAACTTCCCAAACTACTACTTCTTACATTTGTTGGCATTGATTCTAAAGCACATAAATAACAAGCATCCCAACAAAACTCAATAAAAACTATTCCAATTATATTTAAAATCAAAATACCAATACCCTAAAATTAATTATTTAATTAAAAAATATTAAAATATTTACGTTATATTTGATTGAAACTAAAAATGCCAATATACCAAAGCATACAATAACTATAGTTTGTGCACTTTGATGAAAAACTCTTCTTGTAAACCAAAGATAATTTTTATCAATGTAAGGAATTAATAACTTTGAAATATATATTGTAAAACCAAAAAAGAATTGATTTATATAAAGATTACCAGATATTTTATTACTATGTAAGTCCATAGCATGGCCACATAAAGAAGCTACAAACCACATACACCAAAGGACAGATAATCTTTTGAATGTGTTTTTATCTTTCAAAAGTGATAAAAATGATTCTTTATTTGTTATTGGTTCATGTTGTGATCCTTCATATGGTAAATGAGACAATTGTGCAATCTTTTTTTCACTTTGAATCATTAATTCTTCTTTATGTTTATAATGATACCAGGTTGGGGATTCAGGAAAATAAAATATTAATAACAGTACAGATGGAATTAAGATAATACCACTTATAAAGAGTGCAGAACTATAATCATTAAAAAAATAACATATAAATGTCATGATAACACGTGATAAACCCCAATTAAAAAAACATTTTACAAAAAGCCTTTGTTGGGGTGGTAAAACTTCTGATGAGTATGTTATAGCACTATTAAGGGCTCCACCAATAGAAAGACCTAATAAGAACCTTATAACAAAAAACACTTTTGAATCATTAATAAAAGCAGATAAAATTATTAAGAAACAACCCATTCCTATATCAATAATACTGGTTATTTTTCTACCAAATCCATCACTAGTTAATCCAAAAATTACGGTTCCTACAAGAACACCAAAGAATTGAAGTTGAGATTGGAAAGATGTTATATAATTATTTTCACTACAAACCCATCCAAATTTTATTGATGCTGATGAAAAATAATTATTTTCATATTCCAATTCACAACCAGAATTAAAAATTGTACAATTGTTATCAAAAGTTCCATTATCTTTACATCTCCAATTAGGGACATAATTACTAAATATAACAAAGATATTTTGTGTTGCTAAAAAACTGGTAGATTGCCATAAAAAAAAGACCAAAATATTAAAAGAATTTAGCCATTCTGGAATATAATTTTTAAAAATCATTTTGAAATAAATTTAAAATATTTTGATTAATTTTTATAAAGTTTAAATACAAATATTTTTTAAACTTTTATGATAAGATCATACTCTTTAATTTAAATAATAAATTTATGAAGAGGCGTGTGTTTTGGACAACGTTTGATCAAAATCTTTTCTAGTAGTAGGTTTAATAAAGAAAAAAAATATATATATTTGAATTAATAAAAAATATAATTGATCATGTATTAAGAAGTGATGATAAGAATGATGTATAAAATATTATAGTTGACAATTTTTAACACTATTTTTGAAATAACAATATTTATATAAAAGAAGTACATCATATGATATATTTTTTAAAAATATATAATTTATAAAAAAAAANAAAAAAAAATCATGTTCTTTTATTATTAAAATTGAATATTATTATTACTTGTTTTTTTTTATTTACTTATCATTATTTTAATGAAGTTTAATATTCCTTTTATAATCCATATTATTATATTTTTTAATAACATTAAAGGTAAGTTTAAAGATTTAAAAATAAAATAAAAAGTTTAAAGATATTTTATCAGAAAGTACTTTGTTAGAAATAGCATGTAAAAGGTACCCGAAGATGAATATGTGTAAAGTGATTGATTATAATAAAAATCATCGCGATGAAGATCCTTTTTCTGATTTTGAAATAGACAAAAAGATTGTATCTAGAAAAGAAGAAGGGAGACTTATCTCATCTACGGAGAAAGATGATGAATCTGTAGAGAAGAGACATAATCCATTTTCAGGTGAATCTTCAACTTTTAAAGATTCTTCACATACAAAAGAAGAAATAATTGAATATTGTAAAAAATATAACTTAAATTTTGCTACATCTTGTACAAAAAAAATTAATGAAACTGATGTTGAAATTGTTAGTTTCTGTAATTCTTTTATATCTCATTGTGAAGGAATTGATTATGAAGAAAAAAAAGTAGATAAACATTCTCATAGGCATATTGTTACTGATGATGAAAAAGAATTTAAAGAGTTTAAACACTTTACAGATGAACAGGTATATATTCAATATTTATATATTTAAAAATATATATTTTTAGCATCGAAAGAAGAAAAAAAAATTACGCCCCTGTACAATTGATTGTGATGTAAGAATATTCAAACATTGTACAAACGAATGTAAATGTGATTATGAATATCCAAGTGTTCAAAAATTTTGTAATCCTCCACCAATGCCTTTATTTCTGGAAACATGTCGACTTTGGTATAATAGATGTCCTAAATTTGCTGTAAGTTTTTATTATTATATTATCAAAATTTGTCATATCATTTAATTTAGCAATATCATTATTCTTCTCAATTTATCTATTCCAAAGCATCAAAAGGAAAGACACTTCCAGGTTCAACACATTTAGCTTCTGAAAATGATGGACCTCAAGGCTAAAAACATGATAATTATACTAATAATAATTACCATATATATATATATTATATTTTTATTATGATTACTTTGATTTATTTATTTATAAAACAACTTTTTATCTTTATACAAATAAAGATATTAATTTGTTTTCAAGTTAATTATACTCCTCCCACAAATGCAATGGCACATAATATAACTACCTCTATATTGTAATAGGGGAAGATACAACACAATTAAAATGCTATATTGTCTTATGCATCTTTTTCTTTAAAACTTTTAATTTTAATAGCTACATAAACTTGCATTGTCACGTATATTATTATATCAGACATAAAATATTTTAATATACTATCATCAACGAGAGCGACTCTTCAAAATGTAGCTTAAGATTATTATTAATACATGTGAATGCTATAAACAGCTTTTGTATTTTCTATAACATCAATCAACCCTTTTTCAACATAAAAAATCTGTATGCCATTACATATTTCAATAAATATATTAATAATCTAAAATGTACATGCATTTTTAATATTTAAATATTTTTACATACATTTTTATATTTTTTTTGAAACCTCTCCCCCACAAATAACATTTAGAAAATACTTAGGATACTTTTATATTTATTATTAAATAAGTACCATGTAATTTTTCATATCATAGGTCAAATATTGTATAATTTTTCTTCTAAATATGTATAATAGTTTATTAATTTATCATTTTAAATAAAAGTAATATTATATAGTTTAGGTTTATATCATAGAAATATAATTTCTTATTATAAAATAGAGCTGTCCCTGTCTCTGCTTTATTAAAATACGATCAATGTTCTAATCTTCATGTAATTTAAAATATTACTTTATCACTAAAGATAGTTTACATTAATTTATGTTATTTCTATTCGTTAAACCTCTAACAAACATTTCATTTTTTAAAATAGGTGTTGATAAATCTCTTTATCCTTCTATTTTTCTAATTAAAAGAGTTGTTTATATTTTATAGATACTTTTCTTATAAAATAAAAAAAAATGACTGGATTTGTGCAGACTTCTACAAGTATAGAAAATGATTTTTATGAAAATGAAATTGTTAAAAGAAATATAGGTAATAATATTAATAAAAATAATACTTCACATAATGGTAAAAAACATTCTGGAGCAAAGGAATTAGCTAGTTTATATAGCAAAGGTTTGTCAATAATAAGATAATTAATTATTATATTTTTAAAAAATAGAAAAGAGATATCAAGAAATTATATCATTAATTATGGGATTGTTTTTGATTATATTAAATGGTATATTTCTTCTCAATACAATAAATCAAATATCAACAACATCAATTATATTCAATGCCTTATTTGGTATCTTGGTTGCTGACTTCCTTTCAGGTTTAGTACATTGGGGTGCCGATACATGGGGAACAGTAGATAGTGCATTTGGAAAAGCATTTATCAGATCATTTCGTGAACACCATGTAGATCCAATAGCTATTACTAGGCACGATTTCATTGAATGTAACGGTGATAATTTTCTTTTAACTATTCCTGTTTTATCTTTTATAACTTATCAACATTTATTTTACAATGAAGATATATTAAAAGAATATTTATCAAGGCAATGGTTTTGGTATCTACTATCTATTTATGTTGCCATGACAAATCAAATACATAAATGGTCCCATACATGGAAAGATTTAAATGTAATAGTCAAAAAATTACAATCTTGGCATATAATTTTACCACGCCATCATCACAAGGTTCACCATGTATCTCCTCATGAATGCAGTTATTGTATTACAACAGGATGGTTAAATTATCCTCTTGATAAAATTAACTTTTGGAGAGGAGCTGAATGGATTGTTATTAAAACAACTGGCCTTAAACCAAGGGATGATGATCTCATGTGGGCTCTAAAAAAATAATTTTTACATTAATATTTTAATAATTAAGCAAATAAAAATGTATAACGAAAAAAAAANAAAAAAAAACGTTACAGTAATATAATTTCATTAGAATATATATATCATCATTCTATTAGCTTTTTTAACATCTCAATCAAACGTCTGGAAATTGTCATTTAGAGAAATGTAATTCATCAAGGGATAAAAAAAAATGCATTTTTTAAACGTTTAAAAATATTAAGTAAATGAAATAAATTTGATATAAATACAATTAATGATACAGAATATTAGATGATTAAAAAAGTAATAAAATTAGTAATCACTTTTCGTCCATAATTTAAAGGTTCTATCAAAGGAACAACTAGCTACCCATTGTCGATCAGGTGATATGTCCATATACAAAATTTTTGTATCATGTCCGTCTAATTTTTTCAATGGTTGCCAATCTTTTGTAGACCATATCTTGATAGCATTATCAAAGGAACTTGTTATCAAATATTCTCCAGAATAATCTATTTTAGCACAGGTAACAATTTGATTATGTGCAATAATTGTATATATGTTTCTTCTCATACGCAAGTCCCATATTTTACATGTATTATCAGCAGATCCTGTAACCATTTCATACCCATTTGGATGCCAACCTACTGTATATATTTCCCTTGAATGTCCTTTCATTGTATAAATATTTCTACCTGTACGTAAATCCCAAACTAGTCCATAACAATCAAGACCCACCGATACAGCTAATGAGCCATCAGGATGTGGAGCTATATCAAAAACTGACTTTGAATGACCAACTTGGAATAAAATTGATTTTTGTGTTTCAAGATCAAACATTTGCCAAGATCCATCAAAGCATGCTGTTAAAAGATATTTACCAGAAGGATGGAAAGCTAATCTAGGAACACGAGCGGAATGCTTTTCTAACTCACCTATTTGTACTTCACTTTTAAGATTCCATAATTTAACTGTCCCATCATGTCCTCCAGTAGCAACATTTATTGATCCTTCATCTTGTCCTTTATAAGCTTCAGGATGAAATCTAGCTACACCACATTGAGCTGCATGACCATTAAATGCAATTTCTTGTTTACAATCTCCTACTCTCCATATACAAGCTTGTCCACTCCATCCAGATGTAACAAGATGTTTAGAATCCGGAGAAAATTCAATTGAAGAAACAGGTCTAGAATCTGCTACTTGAGACCCATATATGTTTAAAGCAGTAATCCAAGCATGAGCTTCTTGTCTCCTTATAATTTTTTCACTTTGAGGCATATTACCTCTTTCCCTAGCAACTTCTAATCTTTTTTTAGCTCTAATAAATGAATATGCAGCAATAAATGCTCTCGCTTTCTTTAATTCCATCCCACCTCTATGATACCAAATTTTTGTATCATCATCCTTGTTCTTGTGATCCTGATCATCTAATGATTTTAATAATTTTTGTACCTCTTCTTCTGTTCTAAATGATAATAATGTCCTTAGTCGCTCTCTTCTATCCATTTCATTTTCTCCAAAATAACAAACGGGTTCCTTCATCCGTCGTGCTAATTTTGCTAATTGTTCTATTGTTGTTGGAAGGACTAATTTTCTTGCTTTCCTTTTCCTTTCCATATCCGCCAATATTTCATTCTCCATACTACTAGGAATTGATGATAAGCCATTGAATGCCCTATCCATTGTCTTCTAAAATAAATAAATAAAAAAAATAAAGACTAACAAGAAACACAAGATATATATAAGTTCAAACTTTGAAATTAAAATCAAATAACTACAAGAAAAGTATATACATTTAAAATAATAAAAAATAATTAATGATTACTATTAATATGTTCTTTCTCTAAGCAATCTTTTAAATCAACAAGTTTTTTTCTTAAAGTTTTAATTCCATTAAGCACAATGTTTTCAGCTTTCAATGATCCTGAAGATTCTACTCCCATGTAATATTTATTTGGTTTCCCCAAAGCATCAAAAGCAGCTTCATAAACATCATCTGGTAACTGTGTATGTTCAGATTTGTGCCAATCAGATGGATTTTGGTAAACAGTATGTCTTAAGGAATTATCTGGGTCATATTCAAAAGTTACACCAGCTGTAGGATTCCATTTGGCATGTTCCTTACCAATTCCTCTCTTTACAAATGCTCTAAATGCTAATTCTTGTCCCTGGCGCAATTTAACAATTAAAATAGGTCCATAGAGTCTTTCAAATTCTGTAAAATCTCCACGATAGTGAGGCTTCAAATATTTCCCTGCAGCAGGAACAACATCTGGATCACAAGACACAATATCATCAGATGTTACAGCTCTTGTACTTGTATCATCATTCTTAACACGTAATGAAATCTCAACAGAACATTGCTTACAAAAGTCAACACAATCACAATCACGGAAATTTCTAATCTTGTCAATTTTGGAAAAGTATGTGTTTCAAAAAGGAATGCTTTGTTAAAATAGTTTAAAATTAGAAACAATTGTCCAACATTTTTCGTTGTGAGATAAAATTACAAAGTTAAGAAGGCTTGAAACAATTACATAAATTTATAAACAATTGGTAATAATAAGTATATTTATTGAAATTTCGATTCCATCATAATAAAAATTTATTTTTATCAAAATTATTAAAAAAAATGATATTTTCATATCAAAAACAAAGGAATTTGATATTTTTGATGCCAAAAATGAAATTTACATAAAAAATTACATATAAATACATTTTAAAATAATTAAAAAAGCATAAATAATACCCATGAATCCTAATTCTCCAATAATGGCTTTTGAAGCCATTGTGCAGCAAATGAAAACTAAAAGGTATTTCGATCAACTAAAATTGGATTTAGGGGTAATTTGACATGAGAAATCGATTGGGTCGTGCAGCAAATTCGTATCTTTGCTCGTTCAAGAGATATGATACATTTTATATTTTTCAAAAAAATGATAAGAAAATAAATGATGATTTCTTATCAAAAACGTCCGAATTTGTAATTTTCGATAACAAAAATGAATTCTACGTATAAAATTACATAGAATTACATATTTTAATTATTAAAAATAAGTAAAAAATACCGTTGAATCCTGATTCTCCAAAAACGGCTTTTGAAGCCATTGTGCAGCAAATGAAAACTAAAAGATATTTTGACTAAGTAAAAATGGTTCTAGGGGTAATTTGGCATGAGAAATCGATTGGGACGTGCAGCAAAGTCATATCTCTGCTCGTTCAAGAGATATGACACATTTTATATTTTTCAAAAAAATGATAAGAAAATAATTGATGATTTCTTATCAAAAACGTCCAAATTTGTAATTTTCGATATCAAAAATGAATTCTACGTATAAAATTACATAGAATTACATATTTTAATTATTAAAAATAAGTAAAAAATACCGTTGAATCCTGATTCTCCAAAAACGACTTCTGAAGCCAATGTGCAGCAAATGAAAACTAAGAGATATTTTGACCAGCTAAAAATGGTTCTAGGGGTAAATTGACATGAGAAATCGATTGGAACGTGCAGCAAAGTCATATCTTTACTCGTTCAAGAGATATGTCACATTTTATATTTTTCAAAAAAATGATAAGAAAATAAATGATGATTTCTTATCAAAAACATCAGAATTTGTAATTTCTGATGCCAAAATTGAATTCTACGTAAAAAATTACATAGAATTACTTTTTTAAATATTTAAAAATGCGCAATTTTTAACGTTGAATCCTCATTCTCCAAAAATGGTTTCTGAAGCCATTGTGCAGCAAATCGAAACTAAACGATATTTTGACAAGCTAAAACTGATTCTAGGGGTAATTTGGCATAAAAAATCGATTGGAATAGGTAAAAACTTCGTATCTTTGCTCGTTTCGATGATATGATATATTTTATTATTTTTCAATTAATGATAGAAAAAATAAATAATTTTTTTTTATTTAAAATATTTATGAAATACACAAGATTAATTTTATGCATTATTGTTATTTATGAATAAAAAATTTTATTAGAACAGATAATGATTTAAATAAGGCACAAAATGAACAATTTTTTATGTGTGTAATTTAATTTTTATTAATATTAAAAATACAAATAAGAAGGAGAATGTTAACGTTTTTCTTCATAAGGAGCTGGTAAATCAATTTCTCCAAATATTAAAAATACAAATAAGAAGGAGAATGTTAACGTTTTTCTTCATAAGGAGCTGGTAAATCAATTTCTCCATAACGTTTTTCTTCATAAGGAGCTGGTAAATCAATTTCTCCAGGTTTTACATCCCAAATTTCTGTAGCATATTCAGATATGGTTCTATCAGTTGAAAACTTTCCTGATGAAGCTATATTTAAAAGTGCCATTTTAGCCCACAATTCTTTATCTAAGTAAGCTTTAAGTGCCATTTTAGCCCACAATTCTTTATCTAAGTAAGCTTTATTAACTTTCTCCTGACAATCAATGTAACTTTCATAATCAGCACATACAAAAAATCTATCATGATATTTTAAGCTATTAGCTATATCCTTAAGAAGATTAGGTTCATCAGGAGTGAAAAATCCACTTTCTATTTGATCAACAATTTGTGAAAGTTCTTTATTTTTTTTAATGAACTCCATAGAATTGTATCCTCTTTTTTGAAGTTCTTCCACTTCTTCAACAGTCATTCCAAAAATAAAAATATTTTCGTTATTTAATTCTTCAGCCATCTCAACATTGGCTCCATCTAATGTACCAATGGTCAGAGAACCATTTAACATAAACTTCATATTTCCGGTACCTGATGCTTCTGTACCTGCTGTAGAAATTTGTTCTGATAAATCAGCAGAAGGAATAATTTTTTCAGCCATAGAAACACGATAATTTTCTAAGAATATTACTTTAAGTTTATCTCCAATAATCAAATCGTTATTAACCATTGCTCCAACAGAATTTATTAATTTAATTATTTGTTTAGCCATATGATATCCTGGAGCTGCTTTACCTCCAAACATTACTGTTCTTGGAACATATTTACCTCCAGGATTAGCTTTGATTCGNAGTTGACGTTTATACTCGTGCATCCTTTTAACATGAATATCATAAAGAGATGATGGATTGATTTTAATTTTATACTCTTGCCCTAACCATTCAGCAACACGAAGTTTATTATCTTGTTTAATTTTCATAATTGTATTGAGAAAGACGGTATCATCAACGTACATTTTTAATTTTTGTAATTTAGACAAATCAATAATCCATTCATCACCTATTTTTTCAGATACGACTTCAGCCAATGAAGGATTTGACATCAAAAGCCATCTCCTTGGTGTTATTCCATTTGTTTTATTTTGAAATTTTTCAGGATAAAATTCATTAAAATCTTTAAATGTTTGACTTTTAAGAAGTTCTGAATGTAATGCTGCAACTCCATTGACAACATGAGACCCAACAATACAAAGGTGTGCCATATTAATTCTTTTTTCACCCATTAAATCAGCTTCTTCTACAATACTCATTCTTTTCATACGATCAAAATCACCAGGATATTTCTCTCCTACTTGATCCATAAATTTTTGATTTATTTCATAAATAATTTCCAAATGTCTTGGCAATAAAGATTGCATCAAACTAACTGGCCATCTTTCCAAAGCTTCAGGTAACAATGTATGATTCGTATATGCAAATGTTTTAACACTAATTTTCCATGCATCATCCATTTTAAGGCCTTCAACATCAACAAGGAGTCTTATCAATTCAGGAATACCAATAGAAGGATGTGTATCATTTAATTGTATAGCAACTTTTTCAGGGAAGTTATTAAAATCAATACGAACAGGATCTCTACATCCATATTTTGAATTTTTAAATCTTCTTATTATATCTTGTAATGTTGCAGCAACAAGGAAATACTGTTGTTTAAGTCGAAGTTCTTTTCCTGAAAATTGATTGTCATTTGGATATAAAACACGTGTAATATTTTCAGAAATATTTCGATCCATAACAGCCTGTAAGTAATCACCATCATTAAAAAATTTCAAATGAAAATGATTCTCAGCTTTTGCTGACCATAAACGAAGTGTATTGACAACATTATTATGATATCCAGGGACTGGAGTATCATAAGGCATTGCAAATACAATTTGTGTATCTATCCAATTTGCTCTTCCACTACTATCTCTTTCAACTTTTCCATAAAAGTTTACTGGAATCATATATTCTGGTCTGGCTTTTTCCCATGGATTACCAAATCTTAACCAGTTATCAGGTTCCTCAACCTGCCAACCATCTTTTATAAGTTGTTTAAAAATTCCATATTCATAACGTAAACCATATCCACAAGCAGGAATACCAAGAGTTGCCATAGAATCTAAGAAACAAGCTGCCAACCTTCCAAGACCACCATTACCTAACCCAGCATCTTCTTCAATTTCTTGAAGATCTTCTATATCTAATCCTAATTGGTATAATGCTTCATCGCATGCTGCTTGAACACCCAAATTAATCATTGTATTGGATAAGGTTCTTCCCATATAAAATTCTAAGGACAAATAATATACACGCTTAGGATCTTTTTCATAATAATATTGTTGAGTTCTTATCCATCTTGAAACTAAATGATCTCTTACTGTTAAAGCTAAAGCATTATAGTAATCTCTTTGTGTTGCAATATTACGATCCTTAGAAATATAAAATAAATATATTAAAAAAAAAAGTTACTTACTTTAATTACAGAAAAATGAAGATGCCTATTAAAAGAATTTTTGATATTTGAAACATTTTCAACTTCAGCTATTCCATGTACTGAAATTTGTTTTCTTTTTTCATGATCTGTTTGCATCATTATGTAAAATAAAATTTAGTCTAAAAAAAATGTATTATATACAAAACACATTAAATATAACAATATTATTAATTAGATTGATATGGATATTTTTAATATGAATACGTACACAAGAAGTTTGATTATTGAGTGCCCCTGATAAGATGTAAATATGTAGTATAATTATATCAAAAAACTGGTTCTTTTGATAGCAATATTTTAATGCAAAATAAAGGCAATGCTACTTTATTTTATTTTTTTATGAAAAATGAGATTATATGTCAAATAAGTGAAAAACTTATAATTAATTATTTGTTTATCAAAGTAATAATTAAGAGAGTCTAAATTAATTTATAAAGTCGATAACATATCTATTTATCAAAATAATAGTTAAAAATAACATGATAACAAGTAAATTTTTTTTTTGAAAATAATTAGTTTGAAAGTCTGATCAAAATACATTGTGCAAAAAAACAATATCAATTGATCAAAGAATAATGTTTTTATCATTTCCTTTACAAAAAGATTACAAAGATAATAAAATACATGTATATACAATCTTTTATAAAAAGAAGTGATTAAAAAAAGTTATTCAGAGAAAAATAATTTTTTGCTCATTAGCATTAATTATTTTGTTACAATTAATCAATCCGTTAGGCTGTAATGATGTTGTAATATTTTCTAAATTATCATTGTATTGGGGGAAATTGAATGTTAACAAAGTCAACTTTTTGTAGGAGATAACAGTTGACAACGTATCCTTAATAAATTTGATAATAAATGTTGAGCTAACTGCATAAGGTGAAGTTATGGAAAGAGATGATAAATGAGAACGTTGCTTGACATCAAGAAGCGCTTGAAATATTCTTTGGAGATGAAGAGATTCTTTTTGTGAGATATTCAATGTTAGAGAAAAGTTATTAAAGGCTTTAGAGTTTCCTTAAAATAATAATCTATTTAAAAAAAAAACAAACAACTAATAAACTAACCTGCTTTAAAAGCTTTAAATAAGGGATAAATTAATTTTGAGAAAACACCAAATGAAGAGTCATATCCATATATTAAATTAGTTGTGCTTCCATCATTACCTCTTTCAATGAATATTTCATTTCCACAATTGAATTTCAAAGCAACACTTTTTAATGTTTTGTGATTTAATGTGATCAATCTAAGAATCTTCTGATATAATCTTTGATTTATGGAAGTACAGTTGGGTTCTTGACGGCCTTCAGTAGAAATTATTACATTAATAATTATTCTTTTTATGTCTATTTCATGATGAGCAGCTTCTTTTAATATTTCATTAATAAAGTCTTCATTTTCCAAAACATCATTATTAATTATGATTTTGTTTATTATTTTAACTTTATCAGCAAATGTCTTTACATATGTTGTAGAATCTGATAAAACAATTTTATATCCATTATTAATTGTAGCTACAGAATCATTGCCGAGAGATAGCTCTTTAATAAATCCATAATTGATAGCATTTGATTTGTTTGAATTTGAGGATTCAATCTGAAAGTTCATTTAGATATAAATGCAAAGAAATCTAATCTAATTAAAACTTACATCATTAGTAAAAGGCCTTGATTCTTGAAGAGAAGAAGTTTTAATAACCTTTTGCATTATTAAATGGCAAAGATTTTAATAATACACACTTTAAAATCTTTTAAATAGTAGTGGACCGCTATATTATATCCTACAAATTATAAAGAAAAAATATTTATATAATGTAGTCTTATCAAAAATATAGTATGACATTTTTCCATTCATAAACATAAAATGTCTTTGACAAAATATTTTTCTTCTATATCAATATAATCATTGTTCTCTCTTATTACCTTTTTAATAATTGTATAAAGAGGAGGTTCAATTACTAATAACAATAATTATTAGATAGTAATAATAATATAACTTTTTCCTTGACATCAGCTGATTAGGATAAAATTTTGTCAAGGATATTTGTAGCAAAAACATAGAAAACGATATTATTTGATTATGTCTAATTTATATTTGTTTTGATAATAATATAAAACTTAAACAAATAATAAAAATGGAATTTTTAAGGATTTTTAAAAAACACAATATCACGAGTTTAAAAAAAAATATTTTGTTATGAATAAATTTAAAATATGTGATAAGGTGTGACAGGGAGTATCATTTATAAGAAAATTTTTAATAAAAAATGTATCTCTTATCACGTTAATAAAAGATTTTTTATCATAAAACATGATAATAATTAAATAATAAATATTTTTGGTAAGAAATGGTAATTTTAAGAATAATTATAATATAAAGTTGGATTGGAAAATAAATAGTTTAATTTTTAAAATTGATGATTAGCTATTGTCAATATTAGATTTAATCTTTCTCATTGATTTAAAACTATATATTCTTAAAATAGTAAAGGATGAAAACTCTGATTATATGGTAATCAAAATGTTAGTTATAATAAGAAAAAAATATTAAAAAAAAATGATACGTGATAAAATTAAAAAATAATTTGATAAGGAGAAGAACATATATAAATGATGATAAAGAGATCTTTAATTGTCATCTCCGATTGTAAAATCAAAGTGTAATAAAAACAAAGATGACAGAATTCGATTTGATGATTATAATTATCTTTTTAAAATTTTTAAAAGAACACTATTTTATTTATTGCAAATAAAAAATCTTACCTCTGTATATTTTCATCCTCATATCATAAATTATTAATGGGAAGTTTGAAAATATAAATTCCTTCATTAGTTCATGTTGTACAACAAGAATATTTCTTTCATTTTTGATTTAAGAACATTAATTGAATCCTTAATTTTTGTAAAAATGCTAAATGAAAATAAATTATCAATCTATTCTTTTTAAATCATTTGAAATGTTAATTTACTTATTCAAAATACCAAAGAAAAATATCTGACTCTTAAGACGAATATTGAAAGCTTATATTTCAACGTTTTTTAAAATATTTCTTAATTTTTTGAAATATAATGGAGCTTTCATTACTTCCAGACGAAGCTTTAGCACATATCATGCAATTCCTTGATTGGCATACCTTACAAAATGCCAGATTAGTTTCAAGAAAATTTTTTGACGTTATCGAAAGTAATAATAGACATATGCAAAAACCAAAGGTATCTGTAATGCATATCTCTTCTACCAATGAAGAAAATATTGGAGAACAAGTTAGAGCTGTTTTTGTAATAAAAGATAATAAGATAACGACCTCGAGTAATGTTTCAATTCAAAAAAGACCTAAAGTAGTATGTTATTATTAACAATTGAATAATTTTTTTTAGATATCTTTAAATATTATAGAGCTGAAGTATCTTCTTAGAAGAATGGATTTATTCTTAATTGATCAATTATATATAAATATACGTGGAAATTCTGAAATATTTGATATCTTAAATATGTATATAACATCTAAAACAGTTGTTAACGATCTCTGTATTGATATTATGAATAGTCCAGTTTTTAATAGTTTCATGAAATTTTTTACAAATTTAAAAAGAATTCATCAAATATATTTTCATAATTTGTGTTTTGGATCACAAGATATTCCAACTGATATTAGTTTACCAAAAATACCGATGTTAAAAAGATTTTGTATTTCAGAGAGTAAATGTACCAAGTTTATTAATTCAAGAATGATTGGAAATTTATTTATAAATTTTCCAAATATCAATGAAGTTTTGTTTCATTCGGAAAGATGTGATTTCAATCTTGAGATTGTAAATACTATTCAGAGAAGACAAAAATATGATGAAAGAGGAGCTTGTTTTCATAAAAATATTTCTTTAATCTCATTTTTTACTCCAAATCCTGATCCAATTCAAGAATATGACAAGTACTTTAAAAATAATATTAATTATTTACTTGAAAGTTATTATGGTTTTCCACAGAATGAAATTTCTTTTCTGGTTGCTTCAAGTTTATGTAGTCATTGTAATAAAAAGGATTTAATAAGTTTTGCATTCATTGCTAAATATCGTTCAGCTTGTCGTGACTGTACTTACCACGTAAATTCTATGGAAGTAGATTAATTTTATTAATAGAGATTTATATTTAATAACTGTTTTTTATTTAAATATTTGACGTTTCCTTTGAAATTGTTACGTTCTTACGAGTATAAATAAAGTAGATTATAATAATCTTGTACTATAAATATGATAAAAGATTAAAAAAATTTATTTAGTAAATGAAAAGTTTTAATATTTGTTATAAGACAAAATTTTAAGTTTATCTTTTGTTATATACAAGGAATTAATTCTTTCTTTTGATTCGTTAAGTGCTTTCTTAACACTTTCAAGTTGATTTTTAGAATCATCTAATTTTAGTAATAATAAATCTCTATAGCAATTGTTAGTTAAAATTTCATTCCTTAAATCAGAACAAGCTTTCCATATATCTGTATTTAATCTTGAAACTAAAAAATCTTTTAAACCATAAGCCTTATCTTCAAATGTCCTATTAGCATCATTAAACCATTTTCGAATAAATCTTCTTGGAAAATGAAATTCTCCACCAATAGAGTTGTATGTTTTTTCCATTTTAGTATCAACATGAATATTTACTTCTTGAGAGGATTGAGCAAATGAAAGAACTTGAACATTTTCATCATAATCTTCAACACTAGGATTAACACATATAATCATTCTTATGTATCCAGATCCTTCAAAAAAAGTTTTAAATAGTGTTGTTAATTTGTTTTCTCGATATGGAACAACAACTTTATTCTTCTTCCTTTGATTATATTTTAATGCATTAAAACATTTTCTTAATGTCAATAAACTATTGTTGATAGCATTAGCTTCTGTTAATCTTTCACCTTCAGCATTACTCCTTTTAGCTCTTTCTGAACCTGCCAAATCAACAAGAAATATTTTTGATTGAACAATTTTGTTGTTATTCATAACAGGATAAGTTTCATTATCATTCAAATCAGTCATGACAAGTCGAATCATAAATATTGAATGACTTCTACTACTTGTTGAATTTAGTGCTGTCTCTGCAGTCCTTCTTTTTACTTGAGCTTTCTCAAAAATAGCCATAATTTCTTTAGAACTTGAAACTTCAATTTCGACAACATTTTCAATTATTGCTACTCCATTTGGTCCCAATTTTACTTCTTTTCTAACAGAAGAATCATCATCCAATAAATCATATACATATTGGTTATACAATTCAACATAACTTACAAAAACTGTAGCTATTTTATCTTCATCAAAAGTTTTCAATTTTGTTATATCAATAATCCTATTAAAGTATAACTCTGAATCTTTTATCATATTTATATATTTTTGTGTCTTTGTAAGTTCTTTAAAATCCTTAATATATTCATTCACTTCTTGAATCTTAATATTATTTTTTCCTTCATTTTTAAAAATACATTTTGCTGCAACATTTGGTAATGAATTAAATAGAACATCTGCAAGACGTGGTAATATCCCTGGATCCTCATAATTTCCTGTCATTGTATACGTCTTACCACTCCCTGAAACGCCATATGTAAATAACAAACTATTTTCTCCTTGAAGAAACTTTTCAATAAGATCTAAGCATGTCCTTTGAAATATAGTTTTCTGTTCTTCATAAGGATCAAAAACAAACCCAAATTTGTATAAATTCTTATTACTCTTTAAATTTTTAACATCAGGAGGTGCATTTAATTGAACATGTTCTTCATCAACAAAAATAACACTGTCTTCTATCTCTGTTTTGGTGGAACTGGATGGCCGAAGCCTACAAACGACTTCAAGAGAATTATGAGCTGTTAAATTAACCATTTTAAGAAATCTAAATAAGACCACTTATTTTATAAATTAAAGATAAAATTTTATTTGAATTTTAAATCTAATAAAAATTCAAATTATAAAAAAATAGTATTGGAAGAATGTGAGAATCTTTATTAAGATATGTAGTAGTCAGGCAAACTATGTGTTAAATCTCTATATATTATACAATTTGATCATTAAATGTCCTTTATTTTAAAAATGATTCTTATTTCCTATCACTGTTATCACAAATATCGGAACTTCGTTTTTTTCCTTTTGATTGTTTACGTAATTTTTGTTGTTTATCTCCATGATAATTTTGTGCTGAACGTTTCTGAAGATCAGATTTATCGTGAGGTTGCAGATTACTACTTCCTTCAGTATTATACTTTCCACTTCGTTTCTTCAATGCAATATCTTTAATTAAATATTCCAAGTTGTCATAACCTTTACGTGGTAAACCATTTTCTTGTCCAGAAGATGCAGCCTGAATTAACCATTTTTCAAATTCTGCTTGAGAAATTTTTTCACTATCAAGCTTACTTGCCGTCTCAACATCCTTTCTATTTGATCCATCATGAGCGCCTCCCAAATTTTCTCTATTTACATTAACATCTCCCTTGGCACGTTCAAATGTTTTCTTACCATACCTTTTATCATCTTTAGACCTTCGTGCCATTCTTCCATCAGAAACAATATTATTTACTGGGCATATTGGAGGATTCATATTTCCTACATCTGTTATTAAATCATTACTTCCACCACTCGTTACAATGTGAGCTCTATTTAATGATACAGCAGCTATAAGATATTGAATATATCTAATTTCTGGAACCTGATTATCATATTTTTCCATTCCAGAAAGTTTTTCTGCAGTTGTTGGACTAGATAATTTTAAAGCACTTAAAATTAGATAATAATTATCATCATCAATTCTTTGTCCATGAACCTTTAAAAATTTTGTAAAAGATTCTGGATATTGAAATGTAATACCAGCTATTGAAGCAACACATGTAGACATATAATGAGTACTTCCATCTATAGCATATATCCAATTTGGAAGGAGAACTTTGTTTCTCATATAAACTTTATTTTCTTTTTTCTGTTGATATTTCTCAACACTATATTCTTCAAAATTTGGTACACAGTCTATAAATGTACCTAGCCATAGAACACATGCTTCAGAAATGTTTCTTGAATGACTATCCTTTGATTCTCCCATTTTAGATTTATCGTAAATTATACAATATATATTTTTATTAGGAAAATTAAATTTTTATATAATGTAATAAAATTAAAATTTTTAGTGATAACATTTAAATTTTATAAACAATTATTCATAATTTTTTTTAATAATATTTTCTTCCCCATGATTCATCATTATTTTCAAGTGACATTACATCAAAATCTCCACTATAATTTAATTTATATACAAATATTAAAAAAAAATTATTAAAATTTAGGAAAAATATTAATTAAAAGGGGGAAGGAAAAAAAAANAAAAAAAAATGTATTCTTACACTAAATCTATAACATTTCCAAGAACATCCTTAGTTTTATACAAATCTGATTTACGATGTTCTTCCCAAGAAGGGCTCCGACACCTATTTTTACTTGAGGGACCATTCTTTAATATGGATGGAGATCTTCCTTCACGTTTCCTATCATTATAAGATGGAGAATTTACAGTTTCAATGACTAAAGGTTTTATTCTTAAATCACCTTCTCTATACCCATCAAATCTAGACATTCTACCATTACTACTTGAGGTTTCATCATTTATTGGAGTACTTTCTGTTGTAATAACTTTTTGTTGTCTTAATATATGAGCTACCATAGGTGATTGAGAACGATTTTCTGTATAATTTGAAGCATTAGAAGGTGATGATACACGATATGGCAGTGGAGATGTTTCGTGGTTTATTAAAGTTCCAGAATTTTGTTTCTTTAAACCATACACTTTTGGAGGTTCATTAAAATCTAGATCATCTTTATATGTATCATCAGTATATGAACTATAAGAAGATACTGTTAAACGTTCTTCCAAATCACTTTTCCATTGAACAGACTTATTTGAAGATATGTTAATTATATGTTCTGGAGCTGGATCATCAATCAGAGTTTCTGTTCGAATTTGATTCCATGTTTCATAATTTGGTCCATGAGCTCTTACATATTGAGGTTGACCAGTAATCGAAATTGGTTCAGGAGGTAATTTATAAAATTGTACATCTTCATCAATAGGAGCACGAAATATTTCAACAGTTGTTAAAGTTGTGCTTTTATTATTGTGAATCTGTAAAACTTGTTGTTAGTCATTATATATACGAACAAACCTGTGCTGGTTGCTCTTGTATAAAGGAGGGATTTGTTTGTATATGAAGTGGTTCATCCATTCTACTTCTTACTCTTGGTGATGGAGTAGATGTTTTTAAATTTTCAAATGATGAAGATGGGGGTAATTCAATTGGTGCCGGAGTTGGGCTGAAAGAATAAGTAGGAAGGGTATTAAAATCAGATTGCATTGAAGATTGTGGAATTATTCCTTGTTGAATTATCAAACCATTATTTGGTCCTTCTGTTGTTACACTAACTTTCATGTTTACACTCCATCTTCCTCTGGATTGAGATCGCACTCTTCTCTTATGATGAGGCATTTGAATATATATTTATAAAATTAATATTTTTTTTTAATCTATATAAATAAAAATTAACAATATTTTAATTTTCTAATAGAAAAACGAATAGTTTTAATAAATTTATAGTGCAACAATATTGCATCAAAAATGTATATGTACAAAGATGAATATAGCTAGGTGCTTGCCTCACTGTTGTTTGCAGATGATAAAGCGAAAAAGTCTTACTTAAATGTTGTTGACAGTCGTCTGTCAATTTACCACAGGAAGAGAAAAAGATGATAGGTGGACAAAATAAAATTTAAATATATCAATATTAATATTTAATATTACCAAGAAGCAATGAACTGTAAAGTGTGATAAAGAAAGAATTGTATGGATGAGGTATATTGTATTATATCTTATTAGAAAGTTATATTATTAGTTTAGAAGAAATTGAATTTTTCGCACTTACACGTCATATGTACACAAATATTTCCAGTTGAATATTTAAATCACTTGTTAAATTTTTGATCAAATTGTAAATGTTGCCATGGTAACTGTTTTCAAATAGTAATTTTGAAATATACATATATATATATATATATTAATCACACTCTATTTACAATATTAGTTAATAATGGATAATGCTACATTTAAAACTATATCTGTAAATTCTACTTGGAATGTTATAAATGAAACATTTCATAATTTTATGCAAACTGAGCCTCTACAAACAAAAGATGAAAGTACATCTCCTATGGAAAATAATTCTATACAAATACAAACAGAAGATGTAACTATATCATCAATATCTGATATTTCTCCTTCAAGTATAAAGATTAATCCCAAGGTTATTGACAAAATTATATTTTTTATTAAAGAATCTGATATGTTAACAGAATATATAAAAACCTTTATCAATTTACAAAGAACAGCCAAGGTGAGTATGAAGTTTTTGAGAACCTTATATAACTTGAATATTTCAAATATTTTACCATTCTCAATAGTTGGTGGGAGAGGTGGAAGAGTATGTGTATTATATGGAGAAGAAATACATGATGCATGGTGTAGTCATACGTCGAAAGTTGTAATGTATTATAAAAATCAAAACAAGTCTATAGATTTGTCATCTTGTCCAACAAAATTTTTATATCATGATCAGTATGGTATCATAGGACAAATGAATGGTAATATAATACTTGCTAAAGATGGTGAAATACTTGAAATGATTGAAGAACATGATTATTCAATTTCTTGTTTAATATCAATTAATAATGAGAGTATTATATCAGCTTCAATAGATGGTAAGATAGTATTATGGAATATTAAAAATGAAAACATGAAGAAGGTTAAAGAATATCAAGCAAAGATTAGTGATTTACCAAGAGAATTACGTCAATCTAGCGGAAAGGATAATAAACGACATACAAGTGTTGTTAGTATTTCACATCTCAAAGACCAACTAATAATAGGAGGAGAAACTGGTGCTCTATGGAGTTGTACCTTAAATGATATGATGTTAACTCCAATTACAACTATTGGAGAAGGAATTGAAGATATATTTTTAATAAATAATAATATACTAATTATTTTATCTTCATTTGGTAAGATATTGAAATATGATATGACGATGAAAATTCTTGAGGAATCACTTTACAAGAATGTAATAAGTATTTGTAATTTAGATACTAAATTAGTTTTGTTATCAGAAAATAATATTAAAATTGTGGATGCTTTAACATTTGAAGAGTTACTTTCAGATGATAAAAATTTTATCGATGTTAAATTTGATAAAAATGATAATTTAATATGTCTTGATATTAAAAATAATATAAATCTTTATACTTTAGATTAATAATAAAATAATTAATCTTGATTAACCAATTTCTTAGAAAATTCTTCCAAAGCAACAGGTCCACGAACTTCTGATTCTAAAAGAGGTAATTTAGTTACATGAAAATCTTCATACAAATCAGCCATTTGATTAAGATATTTTTGTTGAATATTAAAACGTGATTTACATTTTTTACAAGTTATTTCACCTTTATCATCTGTTTCCGGAAAAATTAATTGATTGACAATAATATTGTGAGTATCTATATTTTGTGCCATTAAAGCTTGAATAAGGCGTTCTGTTTCATAGAGTGATAAAAACTCAGCAATGCAAACACAAACAAATGTAGTAACATCAGGATTGTTAAATTGTGCATTAACCTTCTTAACAGTATCTAAAACTTCTTTAATTTTTTGATAAATTTCATCTGAATTAAGATTTCCTCCTGTTACACTACCAAACATTCCAATCAAAGGTTTAACTTGCCCAAACACATCAATAATCATACCAAATGTTTTTTCTAGAACCGATGGAAAACTCAAGAGACGTAATGTATGACCAGTAGGAGCAGTATCAAAAACAACACAATCAAATTCCATAGAATCTATAAGTTTAAAAATCTGAGCAAAAGACATTGCTTCATCAATACCAGGTAATGAACCAGAAACTTCTCCTAAAATCTTTTTTGAAATATTCCATATTTGATTATCTCCAACTCCAAGATTAGGTAAATCAGTAGAATTTTCTTGGTCACTTTCCATTGGTTGTGATGCATCAATCTCCATACAATAAAGATTATCAAATCCATTAACTTTCTGAGGTGATTTTCCAAATTGTTGTGAAAATGCATCTGATGTATTGTGTGCTGGATCAGTTGAAATAAGTAAAACACTTTTACGTACTTTTGATAATTGAATAGCTAATGAACTACTATAAAAAAAAATAATAAACCTTCAATTAATAGTAAAAAATAAACATACCTACAAGTAGTTTTACCAACACCACCTTTTCCACCAACAAAAATCCATTTTAAGGATGTTTGTTCAAGAATATTCTTGATATTTCCTTCATAAGTTTCATCCATTACTAAAGAAAATGTTTATAAATATATAACCTCCAACAAGCCATATTTTTTTCTAGGAAGAAACTATACTCCAAAGTGTCAGTTTTATCTTGAATAGAAATATTATTGGAAAATCGTCTATGATAGTATTCTATAAGATGAATGTTAATTCCTAACATTTTCGTTGCTCTATAGCGGATTCGAACTATCTTTGTTAAAATGCCGCGAAAGAAAACTACTAATTCTTCTGATAAGGTTTGTCATTATTTTATTACATTTATTTAATTATTTCTTCCAGAAGGTAAAACCAGTACCACGAAAAAGAAGTAAACGGTTAATAAATCGTCAGAAGAATATAGAAAAGGAAAATTCATCAGAAGTTGAATCAAAAGATAGTGATTGTAGTGAATTTAAACCAGAAAAAGAATCATCAATTTCAGATGAAGAGATAATTGAAATAAAGAATGAATGTGTTGTTTCTGAAGATGAGGTTTCATTTAAAAAAGTGAAAAGAGTAAGTAATTATGTAAGGCATTTTACATGCCGTGGTTGTGGATTTAAAGGGAAAAGAGAAGATAAAGAAGATCATGATTTATCTTGTGAACTTTTGAATATTTCAAAAAGATCAAAAGGTGCTATCTATAGATTGGCAAAAGAAAAAGAATCTGATGGTGGAAATGAATACATGTATGGATGTTCAGTTAAAATGAGAATGGAAGCTTTAGGAATAGATAAAGGTATTTCGAAGGTTGTATATAATACTTACACTAATGAAGTTAAACGAGGAAAAGAGAAATTTATTAAAGAACATATGTCTAATGGTTTAATTGATATAGTAGAAAAGAAAAATATTAGAGATTATCCTTGGGTTATTTCAAAGGAAGAAATGTATTTAAGTGAATTACAAGAGGAAAATTCAATTCGTTTTGCTTTGGATCCTATACATCATGAAAGTCTTAAAAAAGATGATACAAAGTTAGTTAGTCTTAATGTTACTGAAGCAATGTCTTATAAACAATATAAAGATAACAAAGGAGATGAATATTTACAAATAGGGAATGTTGGAAATGTAGCTTCATGTGTCAGAACATCTATGTTTACAATGAAAAATGATGAAGATTTAATTGGTATATCAACATTTCAGAATCCAAATACTTTAACATCCTGTGGTATTCAATGGCAGGAGGAAGCATTATCTGGTATTCAATTTTGGACTTGTAATCCAACTACTAAGGATTCATTAAAGTATAGATTTTCTCTACAAACAATGTATGGATGTATAATGGATTTTTGTTTTTCGAATATTAAACCTAAAAATACAGATGTGCTGGTTTACTTTGCTGTAGCTTTTAGTCATGGTGTTATTGGAATCTATAGTCTTCCAAAAGAATGTAATAAATTTCAAAAAGCTGTCTATGAAACATCACCAATTTTATTGTTAAAACATCCACAAGTCAAAATTTACAATGAATCTATAACATCAATAATACCATATATTAAATTATCATGGTCTCCATTTAATAAAGGAACACTATTAGCTGCCGTTTCGGCAAATGATTCTGTACATTTATGGAACTTTGAAGAATCTTTGAATCATCCACATTTATCAATTGAAGAAGATTGTGATAAAGGGCATGCTTTAGATGTTGCTTTTTTAAATGAAAATGTTTTATGTATGGCATACTATGATAGATATAATACATTCTTTGATATCAAAAAGCAAGAAATTATTTATGCTGAAAATCGTCCTAGAACATCAGGACGTAGATTAACAGTAGAACCACATATATTTCCATCAGTAGGAATTTATCAAACATTATTAACGAATGCTAATGATAGAAATTCTTACTTGTGTCATGTTTTATCATTTGATGATAATGACAAACGATGTTTTTCTGTCCCAGTGTATGGAAGGCATCAAGTACAATTAAATGATATGGCTTTTTGTCCAAACACTGGAGCGGTTGTTACAACAGGAAGTGATGGGAAGGTTATATTTAATTTGGAATGTGTTCTTATACCAAATTATGCAGAACATTCTCGACAATTAGCTATGTCAAATTCAAGACTATACCTCGTAAGAAGATCATACAATACCTCATATAATGATGATTCTGAATTAGTTAATGAACCAAATGTGAAACCAAATCTAACGCGTTCCCAATGTTCTGAGAATCTTTACCTCGAAATTCATACATCTCTCTCTGGGAATAGCAAAAATCCCAAATTAGATGGTGCAACATTAGATATAAAAATAGAAGCTTTATTTAGATTAGCTTGTAGTCAGGTTGATAAAAATTGTTCTGTTTACACAGTTGGTGAAGCGGGACTGTTATTTTGTGTGACATCAAACTATAAAAATTTGTTTTAAGTATTTATTTGTTAATTTAATTTTTGAACAAAAATAACTTTTATATGAAGAATTAATATTATATGTATATATACAGTTATTGATCATCAGTTGATAATATTTGTTCGCTGTTTTTTACCTTCCATGGAGCAATATCATCTTCTAACTTTTCATATTTTAGCCATTTTTGTATAACTTGTTGTTTAATAATTCCCATTGATATTAAACAAACAATATTGAGGTAAACAACGAAGGATAGATAAGCAATTCCCAAAATAACAAAAGGAATGATTACGTACCAAGAGGTACCAAGGGTTGAAATAATATAAAATGTGAAAAAAGTTAAATTAATGCAAATGGCTACAGCACTGATAAGGAGAGAAAATACTTTAAATGCTGAGCCATTTTTATATTCAAACATAATATTTGGGTGTGAAGTAAATGTAATTATTGGAATTAATGCAAAGGGTAATTGAAGCATTTGTACACAATTAAGAATATCATTCATTCCTGTAAGATGATCAATACTTTTAGCAACAAGAGCTACTGATAATGTTGGAATAATTGCTATTGATCTTGTGAATATTACTCTTTTCCATTTTGGCCATGCAATATTTAAGAATCCTTCCATAACAAATTGTCCAGCATAAGTTCCTGTCATTGTTGAACTCTGCCCTGCTGCTAGTATACCAATAGCCCAAATATATAATGCTGCAGGTCCAAAAGAGCATGCTAAAAACATACCAGCTTTATAGATATCAGCATCAACAGTTTCATTATTTCTTGGAAATACATTTGGATCAAGAACATATTCCTGTTTATCACATTCTTGTCTTATTTCATTATTTGTTTTCATATACATCCCATTCCCCATTACAGCCATAACAAATAAATTTATAACAAAAGATACCGTTAAAGCAACACCACTTTCAAGAAAAAAATAGTAATTAGCTTCAGTAACTTTTTCCTTAACTTCTCTAATAATTTTCCTGCTCCTTACTAGTGCAGAATGAAGGTAAAGATTATGTGGCATTATCACAGCACCAATTATTGATACAATCTGAAGAATCATTTTACTGTTATATGAATCATAAAATGGAATTAATCCTTTAGCCATATCAATTTGATTAGGAATATCAATGAAATATTCATAACCAAAAGTTACAGCCATTACTGTGATTAAAAAACCAAAGAACATTTCTAATTTTCTGAAACCATAATTATCAATGAATAAAAAAGTAAATGTATCGACAATTGTGATTAACACCCCTCCGTACAATGGTATTTTTCCACGTGACAATAAGTATATTGCGATACTCGTTCCTATTACTTCTTGCATATCGCTACCAATAATTGCAATTTCAATCATTATCCATAAAAATATTCTAGGTATTCTTGGATAAAATTCATAAGCCATTTCAGCCATATGCTTCCCTGCAACAACACCCAATCTTGCGGATAATCTTTGGAGGAGAAATCCTATGAAATGGGCAAGAAGAAGGACCCATATTAATCTATATTTAGCAATGGCTCCAGACTGAAGATCAGATTCAATGTTTCCAGGATCTAAATAAGCTATTGACATTAAGAAACCTGGACCTGTAAATGCCCATAATTTTCTGAAACTAAATTTTGGATTTTCCTTAAAAAATTTTATATTAAAGAACTATTAAAAAACATACATCTTCAAAATCAGGAATTTCTACTTGATGCTCCAGAAGCTCGCATTCCTGTCTGGCAACTCTTCTAGTAGGTTTAGGGGAAATTACATTGTTAGTAGCTGGATTGTCCTCCTCCATTATTTATTATTATACAACTAAAAATATTGATTAAATATTGAAACTTTCTATTCTCGGAGAGTGAAAAGGGAAAATATAGTGGTAGACTTTTATATCATTTTTAACATATAAAATTAATTTTTTTAAATAGCTAAAAAAAATTAAACGACCTTCCTACTAGTTGTATGTGTCATCAAAAACATTTTATAAGCGGAAAAAACAAATATATTGTTCCAAAACTTCATCAATTGCAAGGATTTAAAAGTATATAAAAAATTAACGT
>LM523164.1:115298-151075 GCA_000941615.1 Parastrongyloides trichosuri
GTTCTTTGATAAGAATATTGATAAACAATGTTTATTATAATAAGCATATTACATAAAAAATGGAACTAATTTTTATTTTCAATTTCTTTCTTCTTTTCTAATAAACATTCTCTTAGTAGTGTATTAAGAACATTTTGAGAATGATCTTCTCCTTTACCTTGGTATTAATACTTTATACATTTTAGTTTCTAAATCTTTTTCCATCAACCAGAAATTCATCATTTCAGCTGTATATGAATCATTTTCTCCATAATGAATTCCAAGTTGGATTAACTAAAATATTAATTAGTATAATTCTTATAGATACTTACACGTTCCATATATGGTCTAGCTTCTTCAGCTCTATTGTAAGGTAATTCAATTCTTTCTTCACGGACAAGTCTTGTAACAATACGTCTTAAAATTTCTAATCTTCCATAATGAAGATCTACATTTCCTGTTTTCAATTTTTGTGGTATATGTCCAATTTTAGCTTTAATTAAAGGTAAACTTTTTGCTACCCTTTGAGCCATAATAATTATTCTTCAAAGGTTTAAAAGCAAAATGAATACCTTTCCAAATTAATTGGTAAAATATCTTTTTGAGAAAAATTTTTTTCATCAGTCAAGTATAAAATAATGGTGATAATTATTGATGGGTACGTTATTATACATCCGTGTTTGACTATTTTTTAATTAATAATATACTTTTTTAGAATAAAAAATAATGTCTACAAACAAAAAACCATTATCTAAAGAAGAAGTTTCAACCCTTTGTGGGGATAAGGATGAAACTACAAAGGATTTTTATTTCCAACAAACAATGCTTCGTATTAAGGATCCAAGAAAATCATTACCATTCTATACAAAAGTTTTGGGAATGACACTTTTGAAACAATTTGATTTTCCAGAAGGTGAATTTTCATTATTCTTCTTAGGTTACAAATCAAAAGATGAAATACCAGACTGTGAAGAGAAACGAGCTCATTTTGCTGTTAGTACTGTAGCTACACTTGAGTTAACACATAATTGGGGAACAGAAAATGATGAAGAGTTTCAATATCATAATGGAAATAAAGATCCACGTGGTTTTGGTCATATTGGAATTGTTGTTCCGGACGTTTATGAAGCATGTGAAAGATTTGAAAAGATGGGAGTTAAATTTGTTAAGAAACCTGATGATGGAAAGATGAAAGGTTTGGCTTTTATTCAAGATCCAGATGGATATTGGATTGAAATTTTTCACCCTTATAATGTTGTTAATATAACAAAAAAATAAACTAAAATTTAAGACAAGAATAACAATAAAATACACTTTTATTTGATATGTTTTTTTTTTATTTTTTAATACATTAATTATAATTTGTGTGAAGTGTTAACGTTAACAGGATAAAGTAATAGAGTTTTAAACAAAATCCATTTTTTCAAAATTGTTTTGATTAATCATCACATTGGAAGAGTTTATCATTTCACATCAAAAAAGTCTTTGCTTTAATGTATAAAATTTTATGTTAAATTAAAAGCTTTTTATCTTTTAAAAAATCACTCAACAAATGATGCATTTGACTGATTTAAACATTTTTTTTTATCAAAAGTTGATATAAATAAAAAGCTCGTCTTTTCAAGATATCAATATTCTTAACAATTAACATATTAATGTTTTATTTTTTTCTGACATTTCTAAGATTCTTTGATAAATAAGAATTACATTCATTCTGACAAGTTTTTCAAAATATGAAATTTTGTATATTAAGTTTTTTTCGAAGAAAATATTAATTTATTCCCAATCCACATCTTCAATTGACATGTATGTCATCCAGTAAACAATATTAAAGATTAAAAAAATCTAAAAGTTTTATAAGAACGAGTTAATGAAGTATAGAAATAAATTTACCAATGGAAATGTTATTCTTGAATATTTATCTATATTCGAAGGATTTAATGCAACGAAACTACATTTACTTTCGTTATCATTCATCAAAATACTTCCACACATAATTGCACCATTGTTATTTAATACGTTTTGTGAATCATTCTGAAGAACAGACTTATTAAAATTGAATGTTGGAGAATATTCATATGGAGAATCCCCTTCTTCTTCGGCTCTCTTAAAAATTTGAAATTAAATAGATATAGTTATAAAATACTTACCTGATAAGCAAGTGAATTCCTTATTCCATTATTGTTTACACTATGTGATATATTACTTCCGCTACCGTTATAATTCATTTTTTCATAACCACCATTATTATTGGGACCAGTTATTTTTCTTTGATTAACATAATTAGATATTGCCGATTTTGTTTCTTTTCTTTTTAAAATAATTTTCTTCCTTTTTGTCATATACCCTACAGCAGCATATTCAAGTAGTGAAGCAAATACCATTAAGAATGAAAAACCCAAAAATATGTCAATAGATTTTACATAAGATACTTTAGGTAAAGTTGACTAAAAATATTTATTAATATTTATGATATTATAAAGTTACATTTGTCGTTGTCATTAATGTAGTCATAGTAAGAACTGTTAAAACTCCAAGTGATATTCTTGCTGGTGTTGAATCTCGCCTTATCCAAAAAGAAACCCAGCTAATAATAACAATTAATATTGAAGGTAAATAAATCTAAAAATATAAAATTATAAATAATCATAATCTAATTCCTACTTGAATTATATAATATCCAATATTTCTTTTAAATAAAAATTGACAATATAATCTTGAATAAGTTCCAGAAGTTAAATTTTCAAGTTTACTTCCTAACCTTACATCTTGTAATATAAATTGTGGTAATTCAAATTCGGATCTTGTCACAGAATGTTTTCCATTACTAAATTTATAATGAATATCAAGAACACTATATCCATAACTTTCAATTTCCAAAGAACATAATTGTGAATCCATAGGAAATAGTTTAAGCTAAAAAAAGATTAATTATCAAGTAAAGTTTACTCTTTGAAAGTTTAAGTAATTCTATTGGGATACTAAAAAGTGAATGGGGAGATAAATGTAAAAGGGATATAAAAGTTTATAGGATAATCAAACATAACATAAATATTATCTTTAATGGCTCATATATTTTCCTACCCAAAATTTTTAAGTGCTAGAACTTATTTTTAATTTTAAAAATGTACTATTTCTTATTTTTTGTACTTCCAAAGTACAGAAAGCTATATAAAAAATTAATTACACTGAGATTTACCTTCATTGGACATGTTGCTGTTACTGTAAGCCTTTGAGATGTAAAGACTGTTCCATCGGGATCTATTCGTAAAAATGAATTATGAGTCGTAGCTATATGAAAAGATGATTTTTTGGTGTTTGGAAAGAATGTATCTGGTTTCCATAATTTTTCTAAATAATCAACACCTACAGTTAATTCTTTTATATTTTTAAATGATTTTCCTAACTCTCCAAATGCTAAACGACTATCT
Organism: Parastrongyloides trichosuri; assembly: GCA_000941615.1. Taxonomy (NCBI): domain Eukaryota; kingdom Metazoa; phylum Nematoda; class Chromadorea; order Rhabditida; family Strongyloididae; genus Parastrongyloides; species Parastrongyloides trichosuri. The sequence continues at coordinate 118,709 of LM523164.1, forward strand.
TTATATGTTTGGCGAAGATAAAAATCTAATGTAAAATCCTAAAAACAACAATATTAATAGGAAAAAAAATATGATAAGCAAACCAACCATATCAACTTCAGAGACTGCAGAAATAGAACTTATATGAAGTGTAATTCCAACTTCTACGGCTTCTTCACCATATTGAGGTCTCAATCTTTTGTCATATCTTGAAGAATTAGTTAAATGATCAAGTATTTTTGATATGATAGCTGGATTAAATTTTCCTCTTTTTTTCCCATAACAATTAATAAATAATAATATAAAAATAAAAATAGTAAGATGGAATTTATTCATATTAGACTAATTAATAAACATTAACAACTTTAAAATGATAAGAATAGTTTAAAAACGTAAAATATAAGACATTTATAGTATTGTCGGAAAACATCATTAGTTATTAAAATAGGAAGAAGTTAAGTCAAAATAGTAAATTTATTTTTATTTTATTTTCATTATAAATGGAGATATATATATATTTTTCAGGGAATGTATTTTTTTTAACTATATTTTATCATCGTAAAATACTCCTATATTTGTATGAAAAAATAAGAAAATTAAAAAAAGACAGATTTTGTGTTAGAATTATGTGAAATGGATATATAAAATAGTAAGTGTTATTTTTAAAGTTAGAAAATGTATCATTTTAATAGTAACTCTGATAAAGAGAAGAATAAAGTTAGATATGTATAAATATTTTTATTTTTTAATAAAATATTACTTAATATGATAAAAAATCTATATTAGAAAATTTAGTATACAAATATGTCGGTCTTTGGCACATTCTTTATGAATGTTCATAGTTCTTAACTTTTTAAAGAATAATAAGGGACATTTTGAAGATGATTAAGATGAATAAATTGCTATTTTATATATATTTTGAGAGGAATAAGAAGCTTGCGCCAAATGTTAGACAAATAAAAGTGCCTAATTTTTATTTGATTTATGAATATAAAATATAAAAGTTTGAAGGGAAATTTAATAAAAATATTGAATTTATTCAACAGTATTTAAAAATTAATATTTTATCATTAACAAGTCCTTCCTTGTTAACACATTCCTAAGTGACATATTTTTCTTATAACACTTGGACCTTCCCAATAACCTTTCAATAAAGCATTCCAATATAATAAAGGCATAAATTGAACTTTTAATTGATAATTTAATAAACTTGGATTACTTTGATTTATTGGTAAAGTTTCAGCAACACCATTATAATCAAATTCTGCTAATATCCCTTTGTTATAAGAAACCAGTAAAGGACATGATCCGTACCCAGAATAACATGATGTTAATTTTTTACCCTCCATAGCATTTTTTATGTTATCTTTTAAACATTTAAATTGAGATGCTAAAAAATATATTTTTTTTTAAATAATATGATGAAATATGATAGATTACTTACAAACCGCTGCAGCAGTTTTAGCATTAGGGGTATTTGTTGCGTCTCCAATACCAAAAATATTTGGATAATTTATACTTTGGAGAGTAAACTTATCTACGTTAACCCATCCCTTCTCATCAACAAGTCCTTCATTCCTTTTTGCACTTCTTAACATAACATGTTGTGGTGAACATGGTGCTCCAACATGCAAATATGAAAACTCTTCTTCAAGAAATCTTCCACTTGAAGTTCCATCATCATTTAGAAATTCAAAAGTTGCTTTATTTGATAATGGATCTACCTTAACCAAGTTCTTTCTTGTATTCAATATAATATCTCTTTCATTAACATGTTTCATCAATGAATTTGCATATTTATCAACACCAAAAATTTTTGGTAATGTTGTATTATAAGAAACTTCAGTGTTTCCACGTTTTCCATGTTTTCTTTGATAGTCTTCAAATAAGTAACATATTTTTTGTGGAGCTCCAGCACATTTAACAGGAGTATTTGGATATGTAAATAAAGCTTTTCCTCCTTTAAATTCTTTTAATTTTTTATAAGTCTTTTCAGCATAGTTTGGAAGGTATATAGAAACTACATTTGTATCATTATTTAATGCTTCCTCTAATCCTTCAATCAAATCATATCTTGTTTGACAACCAGTGGCTATAACTAAATAATCATAAGAAATCTTTTCTCCATCACTGGTTTCTATTACATTTTTATTTGGATACAATTCTTCAACTCTTTGTCTTATCCATATAGCATTTTTAGGAATTAATGTTCCTTGATCACGTGTATATTGTTCCAATTTACCTATACCACTTCCAACTAAAGTAAATCCTGGTTGATAATAATGTTTATCATTTGGTTCTACTATAGCAACACTTTTCTTTGGAAGTATTTTAGAAAAATAACTTCCAACAGATAAGCCTCCACTTCCTCCACCAAGTATAACAAGTTTAAAATGTTCTAAAAAAAGTATTAATTAAAGATATTTTTTGATGAAATTTACGTGTATTTGATAACAAATGCGTTGACAATTTCATTTTCTAATAAATTGCTTATTTCTGAATAATTAAAATATTTGGAATAAAGAAAACTTTGCTGTTACTTCATTTAAAACAACAAACCTAGCAATCAATTGACATGTTTTTGTGTGTAAATCAATTCAACTAGTTTTTAAAAAGCAATGAAAATTGTATTGAAAATGTGAATATTATTATATGTAACTTAATATTTTTTTTACCTTTTTTGTGTGATTTTTGTGTCCATAAACAAATGATGCTAAAAAGTCATAGCATATGGATAAGTAACAAATTATTAATTCCTCATAAAAATTAATAAAGACAGCCTTGACCGGATAACCGCGATATTAAGATAAAAGAATTGTATTTAAAAAAGATTATCATGGGATTAATTGAAACCTTTAACAATTTGTACTATTTTTAATTGTTTGATATTATAAGAAAGAGGAAGTTTATTTTTTATTATTAAAATGTTATAATAGGGTGAATTATTTATTATCTTGATATTATAATAAATACATTATATATTTGATGAGCCTTTTCTGAGGAATTTGATACCTAGAAACCTTAAATGGTCAATTAATAAATGGGTCAAAAGATATTATATTAGTCATGAGGATGATGGCAAATTCAAAATTTAATTTTCATTTCCCTTAAATTATGTATAAAAATTTATTAATTATTTTGGTAATTGTTTCATCTATCTTTGGAGAAGACGGAGTATATGAAGTTCATAATAAGAGAAGGTAAAATTAATTAATATATTTTATTTAATATTTAAATTAAGAAAATATCGCAGAAAACCAAAATATATTTCGGAGAACAATTTAAGTATAAGAAATGATGTATCGTATGATGATAATATTGATAAAATTGTAACAGAAGCAGCTGATTTATCTGATCCTTGTTTTAGAAGATTTTCACATACAACAGTTTTTAATTCACAACCTTTTGAAAGAAAGAGTGATATTTCAATGGAGGAATGTAAAGAGAAATGTATACAAAATATTAAAGAATCATTATTAAAATTGAAAGAACATATGTATAATTGTAAGAGTGTTGTATATAGTAGTGGAATCTGTGATTTATATAACCATCCTGGTGATGAAGCTCCAGCATTACTTCTTCGATTTAATAATAGTCATTATTTTGAACCTTCAATGCAAGGAAGTTGTTTTAAGATTAAAAATAATATTGAAAAACATATTGAGTTAAAAGAAGTTCCAAAACGAAACAATATTCCAAATTCAATTGAAGATCAAATAATTAATATTCTATATGATCCCATTAAACTAGGAAATAGTAACAATATAAGAAAAAAGCAATCTTCTATTCCGAATTCAGGAAAAATAATAAAAAGTGTATCAACTCCTAAACGTTTAAGCATGTCAAATGAAAAGTTTAAAATTTCAAGGACATGTGGAAAAAACAAAATTGAAAGGTATTTAAAAGTTAGTGGTTATGAACTTTATAACAATAATGAAATTATTCTTGAAAATGTATCATATGAAGAGTGTTCTGAAATTTGTAATTTAAATGAAATTAACAATAAACCTTTTAAATGTCGTTCTTTTGATTTATATGAATCGACATGTTATTTATCATCAGAAACAGCAGTGCCACTAGGAAACGGTCAATTAAAGAAAAATATTTCATCAAATTATTTTGAAAAAATGTGCGTAAATAAAGAGATTCTTGACGGATGTCCTAATTTTTTTGAACGATATCCACAAAAAATTATTGTGGGATTCGCAGAAATGGTGATTGATGTTAGAAGTTTTGAAGAATGTTTTAATATGTGTTTGAATTCAAATAAATTATTCAATTTTACATGCTTATCAGGAATGTTTTACTTTGAAGAATCTAATTTAAATTGTATTCTTAATACAGAAAATAAAAATACCCAACCAGAGTTATTTACTGATGAGTTACATGATATTGTTGATTATTTTGAAACTGGTTGTATTATTGATAAAGAAATGAAGGGTAGTATTAAGGAAAATATATTTCAAAGTAAAGATATATTAAAAAATAATGAGAATATTCAACCGAAAAGAGGTAAGTTGTAAAATTTTTCTATTAAATGACCTTTTCAATAAGATATGGATGAAGGAACAATCCTTATTCCATCTTCTTCTAGAGATATAAATAAAGAATTGTGGAAAAATTTAAATCCTAAATGGACCGTTGTACAATGAAAAAAGAATCTCTATTAATATTTATAAATTAATATATTTTATTTTTAATTAAAAATAATATTAATTAAAATTTAATTTTTTTTCTTTTGTAAAAATATACAAATTTGACACATAAAATATGCATTTAATGGCAAGTATAAAAAAAAGCGATTAAAACTAATATAAATAAAAACAAGTTCTAATTAAAAAAATTACTTCTTGGAACATTAATTTTTTAAATATTTACCTGAAAAAATTAAACATGCATAAAAGTATGTCAACAAACGACATATTATTATTGTTCCATTCTTAAACAATCAAAAACTTATAAACCTGTTCAGTACGATATTTAAAAGAAAAAAGAAGGACTTAAAACACACCTTCTAAAACAGTTATGTAACTTTATTGGGAATATATAGAAAATTGGAGAAAAATTAATCAAAAACTTTTTACATTCTATTATACTTTTAAAATATAATTATACTTTATAGTATAAAAGGTAAATATTTTTATATAACCTATCATATTTCTATTATATAAATCTTCTAAAAGTTTTCTTCTATTGACAAAAATAATTATGGAAGATTGTAATAAAAAATATAATAATTATAGGAGATTATCTCTTATCTCTGTTGCTATATCTACATGTACAGTTATGTTTTGCTTAACCATAGTTCCAATATTTTTTAATCACGTTATGGAACTACAAAGTTTAATGAGAGAGGATTCTAAGTATTGTCTAATAAGAAGTGGAAATATAAAAGTTCAAATTGAAAAAACCAAATCAATTATTGATAATAGAGATGTTTTAATAAGAAGTAAAAGACAGGTTAATAATTGTTGTGGATGTTCTAGCGGGGAAAGAGGGCCACCAGGATTACCAGGTATTGATGGGAAAGATGGAGCTGATGGAGTTCAAGGTAATAATGGAAAAGATGGAGAAGATGCTATTATTTCACAGGATTCTCAATTTATAGATTTTTGTTTTGATTGTCCATTTGGAAAACCAGGAATCCCTGGACGTCGAGGACCAAAAGGTGAAAGAGGAAGACCAGGATTACCTGGTAAAGATGGTAAACCTGGTAAAAAAGGAAATGATGGTAAACCGGGTCCGATGGGTGCTAGAGGGCCCCATGGACATCATGGAAAGAAAGGCAAAGATGGTGAACCAGGTAAATATGAACTTTTTATTGTTTCAGGAGTTGAGGGTCCACCAGGACCACCAGGTAATCCTGGAAAAATTGGTCTTCCAGGAAAACCTGGTATTCCAGGAAAAAAGGGGGACACAGGTTTGAGAGGAGAAATTGGAGATCAAGGACGTGATGGCGCTCCAGGTAAAAATGGAATAAATGGACCTCCTGGAATATTAGGAGAAAAAGGAGCTCCAGGACTTTGTAATTGTCCAGTTCCAAGAACTGCTCCAGGTTATTAATATTGTAAAAATATTTCTTCATTTAGACAATAAATCTTGCAAATATGAAGTAAATTATCAATTAGAAGTATAAACCTGTTTTTTTTGAAGTAATTCTAGAACATTAAAAAATGACCTCATAGAAACCTGATAATATATATATAATCACTTGCCATCTAGCTTTTATAATACTAGCATAATTTTGCCTATAACTTCAAATAAACATGTTTAAAAGATAAATATTAATTTGACAAATATCAAACATATATTTTATTTACATTTTCAATTTATTTCTAAATTTACAAAAAAATATGTAAAACATTATATACAAATAAAAAATTCTATTCATTTTATAATCTTACTTCAGCAGCTGTCAATTGCTTTAAAAGCTTTTCATTTAAATTAAAGTTAGTTTGAATTAACATTGCTCTTTCAATAATTTTTACACGAGGTTTATCTAATTTATATAAAGGATGTATTGGTATTGGAATACCTTCCTTTAACATATCATTTACCATTCTTTGTAATACTTCTTTTGTAAGAATTCCAGCTTGATTCAATTCTTGTTGTGTTATAACATTTGGAGATTCTGTTGTAAATTTCATGTTATCAATTGTAACTTTTGGTTTTGTCATTGTATTAGAAAGTCTCATTTTCATAGAACTATCAACTTCAATAATAAAAGAACCAAATTCTTTTTCTTCTCCATTATTTTCAATACCAAGAATTGTTATTTGACCTATTATGTTAAATTTAACACCTCCTGAAGTTTTAACATGAAATTTCATTACTGGAGCTTTTATTGTTTTATACAACATAACAAGTTCACGATTTGGGAATGTTCTTTTAAGAGTAGGAAATAGATCTCCTAAACAAAATAATACACCAGAACTTAGACTACATGATGATTTCATCATTGATGAGAAATGTGGAGTTTTTGAATCTATTCTTGTATTAAAAATTCCAATTGTATGACCATGATACATAAGAGTATTAGGAACATAATCTGAAACTATTAATTGCATCATTACATTATCTTTGATATCTTCAGGATAATCAAATTTAACAGCTCCAAATGGAGTACCACCACGTCCATTTAAGGATATTTCTGAAATGGAATCTATTTCAAGAACATTATTATTAATCTTAGGATTTCCAAGAATTCCATAATCTAATAAAAGATTGTTTGCTTTTGTTAAATTAAAACTTGATGATAATGATCTTAAAGCTTGTCTTTTCTCTCTCAAACTACTACTTGTATCACGTACTTGTCTTCTTCTTAAAGCCATTTTTGAAACAACTTCTTCCATAATTGCTGTTTCTGCAAGTATATTCATTGGTAATTTATTTGGAATCATATTAAATCTATCATTTATACGATCTTCAACAATAACATCAATTCGTGAACATATTAATGATTCAAGGATTCTATTATTTTCTTTCATCAAACTTTCCTTAATTATTTCTTTTTCATTATCATTTAATGTACTGATTGTAACAACAACTTTAGATTCCAATTTTGTTCCAACTTTACATTCATTCATTTTAATATTTGGTATTCCATGATTGTTATTAATAATATTTAGACCAAGTAAAACTTCTAATTCATTATTATTTAAATTAATATTACCTTCAAAATGTTTACCCATATTACCCATAATTTTTCCATTAACAAATAATTCGAGATTAGAAACTTGAAGTGATATATTGTTAAGTGGCATTAAATTACTTTTAACATCGTGTAAAATTTTCTTCATTTCTATCTTTAAATTTGATAATTCAAAACTTCCACCTTTCACCTTAAATTCTTCAGATGGAAGATTAACAACTGTTGAGACAACTTCTGTTATCAATGTTTTTGTTACAAATTTAGTTATAAATGAAACTCCTTTATTTGTTAATCTAATTTTTACACCAGGTAAACCAAGAACTTTATCATCTTTCAATTGATCAGGTACTAAGGTAGCACAATAGTATGATGGAAGAAAACATATTAATGAGATCTAATAATAAATAATAAGTTTGATGTTAAAATGTAACTTACTGTTACTAGGTATATAAACGAAACCATAAAGAAATATATGATAAAAAAATAGTTTTTGTAATGTTATATAGATGATAATGAAAAATATATAAGAATATTTGTATAAAAGTTCTCTTTAAATACAATTTTTTAAAGAAAACCAAACTATTCGAAAAGGGTAGAGTTTCAATTGGTATCTGTTTTAATAATTAGTGTACGACAAAATAATTAATGATAAAAAAATCAAGACACCCTTTTCATTAATTACCACACCCATTTATAAAATATATTTTTACTTTTAAGAAAAGGAGGATACCATGATATTTAATAATTATTTTCATTATGAAAAGAAGCTTGATTAGTTTAATAAGTATGACCTAATACTAATAACGTATATTTATTTACTTTTCAACCTGAAAATGATATTTGTTATTAAAAGATAACAAAAATAAGAAATGAAATTTGAAAAGTGATAATAAGATGATTGAAAAGGTTGGAGAATGATTATAAATAAAAAATCCTTTTCTTATAACTTTGTACCTGATACAATATTAAATTGAAAAAAAATTTTTGCTTTATGATCAAGTTATTTCATAATCACCATTCAAAGTTTGTTTATAATATAATAAATATATCATTTTTATCAAAAAAAAAGCAAATATCTATTTAATATGTTCAAGGTAGCTTAAATTAAAAATTTGTTAATTATACCAGGTTTGTTAGAATTAATGCAGTTGTATGTGTGTTGTTTATCATAAGAACAAAAAAATGTTATTTCCTTTCCTACACTTTTTTTCTGATGTCATATCAGTAAATCGTATCTTTTTAATCAAGTAAATTAATTTTGTATATATATATTATATAGGTATATAAATAAAAAAATAAGGACTTTTTGTAAATTGGTTTCAGTGTAAATGTATCAAACTGCTTCTGTGACGTGAATATATGAATTATAAAACAATAGCTTACGTTTAAAGAAAAATCGTGTTGTTATTAATTGTTATCTTACCTTTACGGACAATAAAATGATTTCCTTTGAACCACATATATTCTTATCAAAATAACTTGTCTTTATAAAATGTTTTAAATGATACCTTCTCGAATCAAGTCAAAGTTCAAACAGGTTTTCATTGACTGTTGGAACTTGGAAGAATACAGGTTTTTGTCTTTTAATTATACGACATCTTCAATGAATAAATTGATATTATTATGATACACACGTGGACTATAAATAATTGTGAAATAAACCTCTTCTTATCAAAATCAGTGATAGAGTTAATTGACAAAAGTTTATTTAATTATATAAAAACCGGAAATTAATTTTTATTACATAATATATAAAGAAAGAAAAAAGTTTAAAGAATTATGTGTATCTTGGCATAGCACGAACCTCTGCAAGAGTTTTATCAATCTTCTCCAAGAATCGGTCCTTGGGACGTGTAGTTAATTGAACAAAATTTGAACCAATAATTCTTGAATCTTGATTTTTTAAATATTGATGTTCTCTATACATATATGGTGATAATGGAGATGAATCAAATTGTTTATAATCAATTAACATTTGTCTATCATTAGTTCTCCAGTCATTTCTATCTGGTAATTGATATGAAGAAAAAGCTCCTTTACAATCAGTTGAAGCATATGAAGGATATTCTCTTCTGTTAAGTGTTGAGTAGTATTCAGAACTACATTTTGGTTTATAAACAACATATTCAGAAAACTTAATGTCTTTTGGACGTCTCAATCCAACCTCTGAATATAAATCATCCAATGGATCATGACTATTTGAATCCAAATCAAGATTCATATCACCTATTAATAAATATAAAAAATAATTATAATATAAAAAATTACCTAAGTTATCTAATGCATGTTTACCAAAATGTTGTTCCATTTTTAGCATCGTTCTAGCCGAGATTCCTTTTGAAGCTTCTGTTATACCTTGAGGAATTCTATACTCATCAGACATACTACTATCCTTATTTTTGTCATTTGAACCTTTAAAGATTGATTTAATATAATCTTCATAACTATTTGTTATTGGCCCTCCAACAGATGAATCTGTATCATATTTTCTTTGAAGTCTAACATAGTTTTTATCAGGTTTTTCTTCACTCCAACCTAAATAGGCTGACATAATTAATATAGAATATTTTAAGAATAAAATAAAATACTTTATATCAGTTGATATAGGTGAATAATATCTAAATGTTGGCTAGTGGGCAAAAGTAAAGGAATAAAAATGATAATGACTATATGATTAGAGATAAAGTTTTTGCCACTATAGATTGAGGAAAAATCATATATAACTTTACGAGAACATTATATTCTTTAAAATGTTATCTATTTTATCTAAGAATTTGTAATCTTTGAGAAATGAAAAGAAGATAAATTGGCATATCTATATTATTTTGTTAAAAAGTATGTAATATTAAAATTATATATTATTTATTAAGCATTATATTATGAATAATAAATTATTAATAGTAATTAATAGACATACAAAAATATAATCTTATTGACCTTTTTTTTCTGTACAATAGAATGAATTTATTTCCCCTTAAAATACCAAGGACCTTTTTATGAAAAAAGAAAATTTATGAAATAAAAATGTTCCTCAATATTGTCCATCAAAATAAGTTAATTAAAATATTTGTTTGGTTCAATTAACATCACAGAATATTTAATAATAACACTTAAAGAAAAAACTTTTAAAATCACCAAACTTAGGAATACTGTAACATGAAATGTTATTTGACTCACATAATAAAAGGGAGGAGAAGGATGGAAATTAAAAGATTTTTAGTCTAGAATTTTATAGAATTAATAATATACATACATTTACCATAAATGTTCACACCCCTTTTGAGGTTACATATAGATAGTAAGAAATTAGTTGATGATTTTATCAAATTATTTCCTAATTTCACCTCATTCAACTCTTCTATCTCTTTTTAATATATTCGTAATATTATTATGAATAACGAAGATTGTATTTGTCCGCAAACATTTAATAATATGGAAACTAAGACCAATGATTCTGAAAATAAGAAAGGATTAATGACAGCTTTAACTGTTGTTCCATCGTTTTTATTTAATTCTCACTTACCGTCATCAAATGATAAAAGAAGTAAGTTTATAAGTTTTATATTTTAATAAATAAAAATACTAGATGACGGAATTGGTTCATTAGAATCTCCAGAAAGTTTAACATCAACTGAAGAAGAAGGAAAGAATTATATGAAGAATCATAATACAACAAAGAAGCATCCACATCATGAAAAATCATCATCATCATTAAGTAAGAAACAAAGAAGAAATCGAACAACATTTACAACATTTCAACTTCATGAACTTGAACAATCATTTGAAAAGTGTCATTACCCCGATGTTTATGCAAGAGAATTATTAGCACAAAAGGTGAAACTTCCAGAAGTTAGAGTTCAAGTTTGGTTTCAAAATAGAAGAGCGAAATGGAGAAGAGTTGAAAAAATTGAGGCATCTGCTTTATCTGAGTTATCTTCCATAAAGAAACCAATTTCATTTCAAAATTGGAATTGGAATCAAGATCCAACTTCACCAATATTTAATCCTCAACTTGGAACATTAACTGGTACAAGTAATAATAGAGATGACTTTATGGCATCATTTCCTAATTTCAACACAAATATAAATTCAACACTTAATATGGGACTTGGATTAGAAAATAATGATAAAAACTTAAACAATAATTATTTCATGATATCACAAAGTAATCCTTCAACAGATATGGTAAACCAAAGTTTCAATACATCGAATCCTTTTTATTTTCCCTACTTTGCAAGTAGTCAAAGACAAAATTATTACAATAATAATTCTACAAATTTCACATCACAAGGAAATTTACTAAATGTCCCTGGAAACACAAATTCTGAGTCTTACCTCAATACAGTATCTACATTAAATACTAATTGTCTATCATCAACACCTGACAAAGAATGAATCTCCGAAATTTAATACAAACAATAATAATCTAGTTTTTATATCAATTAACTAATTTTTTCTTTTCACTATTTTCCTATGTCAAATTTATTTACAATCATTCTAGGTGTACTTTTATATTACATTTCATCCTCCTATTTTATTCACCTATTTTTTCTTATCAATTATTATCAAAACAATGAAAGTAGGGATGAATAATTTTAAACAAAAAAAAATTATATCTTAATGTAAGATGATAATTTTATATAAATCTTCTTTGGAATTATTCTTATCTTAATCATTCTTACTACTATGATTTAATAAAATAAAATTTTAATAATTATAAGTTTAAGTACTAATCTCTTTAACACAATAACAAATCTGTTACTTTCCTAACTTAAAACAACAAAAGGCATGAGTTTAGTGTTATACTCTATAAATCTATGTTAACTTATCAAGACAAGTGCCAAATTGACACATGATTAAATTTGACGGCAACTGGTGGTACAATAACTGTGTTTGTTTATTCCCAAAAGTGTAATTAAGTGTATGGGATGATAAAGAGTTAAAAGGAATTAACGAAATGGTTGAGGCATTTGATATGTTAATAATTCAATTCAATTTCAATTAAATAAATTAATGTACCTTATGGATAGGAAAAGCTTTTTACTTTATATCGAAGTTAACTTTTTTTTTTACCTAAAAATTGATGTATATTATTATATATAGAAAGATTAAGAAAGTAATAGGTTAAAAGTTAAGTTACGTAATATCAATAAAGAGATTATACCCTTCTAAGACATCCCTATTGCGTGAAGGTATAACATTAGCTGGCAACTGTGGATCGGTGAAATTTAACACTCTCTGTTACTAAGAATAAAATTATATAATAATAATTATATTTATAAAGCTAGAACATAATTACAAGTTTAAAATCTTTTTAATATATGAAATCATCTGGATCTTCTACTCTTATCTCTATTATTTTTTACTCTTCGAGGATTGTAATCTATAAATTGATTAATACTTTTAATAATTCTAATAAAATGAATTCTTCCATGAGTAATAAACCAACAAAGCAATCCAAAAAGTGCTCCAAAAAATTTATGTGATGCTGTATGATAGTATAATGATGTTATTAATAATTGAAATATCCATACACAATCCAATAATCCCATTAAACTGAATAAAACTTGAGTTATTTGTTTCCTATCTCTTGTATGATCATTTATCCAATGTTTGTACATTTTTGCTTCTTCACTTAAAATTAAACTTGAATATATCATCAAAAAACAATGTCCTGAAATATCAAATCCATGTATCCATGTACCACCAAGAGCATAACAACTTTCTCTACCGGTAGCTTTTACTAATGAATCTCCATTTTTACAAGATCCTGTTTGTTTTTCATGCCATATAAAATATGTTGTACAAATATACCATCCAGCTGTTGCTAATATTAATCTAACCATATCTTGAAAAATAGCACGAACGTTACCCTTGTTATTTCCATGGGAAATAATAAATATAAATGGTACAGTTATTGATAAAGTCCATAACCAACCAAGTTTAACAATAAATTGATTTAAAAAATTATGTTTCTGAAAGACAATAAATTAATAATATTCAAAAATAATAAATACAAACCTCTGAAAAATATCCAATACTATCCGGTTTCATAAAATCTCCATATATAGAAACAAGTAGAACCATACCAAATAAAAATATGGCCTTATATAATGAATCAATATTTAATATTGTTCTGGAGAAACTTGAAGTAAAATCAAGAATAATTTCAGTTGTTGTTTTCAATCCTGAAGGAATCTTCTTTTGATGTGTTTGTTTTATAGAAGACATTTTTAATTAACAAAAAACAATAAAGGTAATATAATTACTTCTAATTGATTATAAGTAGTGATATGATATTTAAATGATAATAAAGATAATGAAATTCTCCAATACATATAATTCTTATCAGGATATGTATGTATGATACACACTTATTTTGATTTGGAGAATAGTATATATTGGAGAAAATTAATTTATTTGATAATAGAAATATAATTAATAATCAGTATAAAGTTATATATATATAGATACAATATTAATAATTAATTTTTAACTCTTGTTTCTGGTCTTCTATATCCAGCAACTCCATGAGCAGTTTCATAATCAACGGTATTAAGCATACTTTGTGCTATATCAATGACTTCATCATGATCAATATTATTACTTGAAGAAAACAAGAATTCATTCTCGACATCAGCAATTTCACTTAATGATTCGATTAATGTATTGAATCGATGAATTACCATGCCTATTGTTTGAACAATAAGAATTCCCATCAAAAATATAATAATAACTAAGCCCAATGGATCAATTTTTAATGCATCTGTTGTTGCTTCAAATTGTCCTGTCATTTCATTCATTTTAGTCCATTCAAATCCATTGAAAGGTTGAAAATCAAAGGAAAGTACATTCTTATGCTTTTGTAATAAATAAATTGCAAGAACAAGTAAAGCATTAAGGATAAGAATTGTAAAGGAAACCTTATTTCTCAAATCAATTAAACATCTTGCAGCATCTAGATTTTCTTCCTTTGTTGTACGTAATGGAGCCAAATAGTTGTCAATTAATTCATGCCAAAATGAATCTTCAGCTTCACCTAATTCTCCTTTCTTACATTCACATAATGCTTCAGTATCCATCCAAGTATAATCCTTGTATATAATGTGCTCCTTTTCTTCCTCATCTTTGATTATTTCATCTTCAATTGACTTTTCTTCTTCAACCTTAACATCATCTTTTTGTCCTTCAAGTTTATTCTCCAGACGTTCAATACTCATTTTAATATCTTTAAATTCCTCATTGTTTTTTGTCAAACATTGTAATAAATATTGACCAACCACATTTAAACCAATCTTTTTTGAAAACTTCTTAAATAGTTTCAATATAGGATCCTCCTTTGGAGCTTCATGACCTGTAGCTTTTGCAACAGCTTCTCTTGTTCCCCAATTAATAACATTTAAATTTATTAATGAATATAAAGCCATGAAAATATAGGTTGCTGGAATCATTAAAAAGAATACAGATCCATATATAATATTAGTAAATTCATGTGGATGTATAAATGCAGCAAATAAAAATATAACTACCATGTTAACAACAAACATTGATGTGGGAGAAAATATAGTTTCAAGAACAATTTGTGATGTTGTAGCAACCATTACAGATAACATAACAAAAGCATATATTATACTTATTGTTTTAGCAAATTTAAGTTGAACAGAAGATTCATACAAGAAACAACATCCAATAAATGTAATGATTGGTAAAGCATTATACCATATCATTTTATCAGAAGAAATACCAAATGCAGCTGTTTGTGCAAAAACAATCATAGTAAATATAATAGCTGGTCCAAACATTGAAAATCCTATTACAATTGCTTGATACAAGATGTACAATTTGGAGATAGAACTATTATTTGTTACAGCAACCTTATAATCCATTAATAAATCAATTGTATTTGCTACAGATGATGGTGTCCATCGTCTTCTTTGATTAAAAAATTCTTCAAAACCTTCAGGTGCATAAGTCTCTGCATCTGATGAAGCAACGTATTCAATTCTATAACCTTTTTTTAACAATAAAGTTGATAACCAACGATCCTCTCCTTGATCATATTGAACAAATTGCCTTGCTTCACTTGCTACCTTTGTATATTTATGCATTATGTTATCATCCATTAAAGCTGAAGCACGGAATAATGAAAAACATCCCGGAGCACACAAAACACAACCAAAGACATGCTCAGCAGCTTTTTGAAACCAATGAGCAATAGCATATTCAAATTTTTGATACCATACCATTATACCAGTTCCAATAGGATGAATTCTTCCGCATGCACAACCAATATCATTTTTCATTCTCATTAAATTTAATAATCTTAAAACAGCTTCTGGTTTAAATTTTGAATCTCCATCCATAGCAAGAATATATGTGTTATCAGCAACCATTTTTCTATCTTGAGTTGATATATCAGAATCCATAATTCTATGACCTAACAAATAATACATGTACATAACTTGGGACCATCTTTTTTTATGTCTAATCTTAAGCTTATCCTTCAAATGAACATATAATACTGTCCCATTTTTAAACTTTGTTACAAATCTTCCTCCATATGGTGTAGAAAGAAGGATTCTAATAACTTCTATTGTTCCCTGGTTACTGTTGTCATCATCTTCATTCTCTTCAGCCTTCTGAGGCTCATCCCAATGAAGAAGCTCTCTTAACAAATTATATAATGTATCAAAATATTCATTTGGTATTCTTCCACATAACTCATCATCCATCCAAGCATCATCAAAAAAGATATGAGCCTCCAAATTAAAGAAAGAATTTACTCCAGATCTACCATCTTCTAATTTTTTTCTTTCTTCATCTAACTTCATAAGAGATTCCAATAATTGTTTCATTTCATTTCTAGTTTCATGCCACATTGTAGCACAAGCATAAATTGTAGGAACATTATCATAATACGTATTGTTTACAACATCATCTATTCGTTCACCATCCTTTATATGATAATCCCCTAATAGTGCATCATCGATAAGATTTCCATCATCTAAATAGTTAGAAACTCCCTTCTTTTTAATACGATGACTGAAAACAAGAAGAGATTGATCAATAAATAATCCATTCGAATTTGGAGCGACAGCTTCAATATATTCATGTCTTTTAGTTGTTTTTTTCTTCTCGATAAATGTAAATGCCCATAATATGTGACATATATACCAAAGAACTCCAATATAAAAGTCATAAGCTATTAAACCACTTTCATTTGTAGTATATCTATCTCCTCTAATAGCTAAACCTGAATCTGATAGTAAGGTATCAAAGAAACACTTTGACTCTTCATACTGAGCAATATAAATAACCCAAAAAGATACAATTGGTAGTAAAACGTATGGATGCCATAAAGTTGTAATTTGCATTTTCATAGCTGATAAAAGACGTATAGAAAATCTTAGTGAAGCATTAACAATTACTACAAATCCACTTAACCAAAATATTGACATAGCTTGTGTTGAAAATTCTAATCCTAAAAGAAACTCTGACACAAGAATATCATTGATTTTATGGTACTTGACAGCTTTACTAAAAACTATACAGGAAGCACATATTCTACAGATGGCTGTTATTAATCTTGTCTTAGCACTAACTTTCTTTAGTCCATATTTAATCTTAAATAAAGAATCAAATATCCCACTAGAATTTTCTTTGAATATCCACGACTCCCAGAAGCATAATCCAAGTGTAGGAATCCATAAAAGAAATGAAACATCATCGTATATTTTGTAGCCAATAAAATCCCAAATATAAAACATTGAAAAAAATGAGCAACAAATGTAAGATAATGGTACTGATACCATGAGCCATAAAATTTTTTCTCCAACACCTATATCTTCAAAAATTGATTTCTTTAGTAATTTAAATATTTTCAAAAATATTGGAGCAAATACAAATGATGAAATCAAAAAGATGCATCGAAATAGATCCAATTTTGGAAACAGAAATAGTACAATAACCAAAGAAGCTGCCGAACGTAGGGTTTCCAAGAGAATGAAAGATTTGACTATTGGTAGTGCTTCATCCTTTGAAATAAAATAACTTGAAAAACTTCTAAATGCTTCAACAAAATCCGGAATTGTTTGAATGAACCATAAAGACAAAATGATTGCTGCAATAACGTCATTCCTTTTCTCAGCATAATCACCAATTTCTATACCAAAATCCTTTGCTGTAGCTTTACATTTAGTCAATGCTCCAATTTCAGTCTCCGTAATATTTGAAATATTTGTTGATAATATAAGTACCACAGATCTTGAGAATACAGATCCAATAAGCAATAGAACACAGGATACAATATAAAGGGCTAACTAAAAAATGATTACATATGATTAGTAATATAATTGATTAAAACTTACTCTTAGACACTGTAAAAAATAACTTGATCTAGAGCTATCCTGAAGGTGGGCTGTATATATGGCTCTTGGATATGATTTAAAAGCATCCCATTTATATTTGAAACCTTCATCCGGCGGAACTAAACGCATCTTCTAAAATAGTTGTGTTAAAAGTTATAATTATGATAAATTAGACAATGATAATTCTATGCATTTCGCCGTCTTTATATAGATTTAGTCATTCGTTGTCATCAAACTTTTTAAACTCATAAGAAGAAATTATTTACTTTAAAAATAACAATGACAGTAAAAGATAATGTTACCAAGACGTTCTTTTTTCTATTTAAAGCCATATCTTTGAGCAGCAAGCCTTCTTTTACTTTTATTGTTACCCCATTGCTCTTTTAGATGATCTTCATTCTTCACAGCTAAGTCTGCAAGGTAAGTAATTTGATGTTTCTGTTTGGCAAGTTTGTTAGTTTTTCCATCTTTATTATTTGCTTTGTTCGTATTTAAAGTTAATGCAGCATTACCATAATTCATATTAGCTCTAATAGTACTTTCAACATTTGGACCTATTGCAGCATCAACATTTACATCTTTAATGTTTGTTGCCATTCTTGATGCAGCTTCTCTTGATATTCCCCATTGAGCAAGTTCATATTTGTAAATCAGATCATTAGCTCTTTCTTTAGATATACAACCTTCTCCAGTATTGTTTTGCTCCTCTTCTTCTACTTCGATATCATTCTCCAATATTGTAGGCATTGGCCTTGAAGGTCCAGGAATATTATTATCATAATAAATTTCATATATTGGCTTTGTATCAATTTCTTCATATGGTACATCAATTGGTCCAGACATCCCAAATATATCAATATTTACATCATTCATATCTTCTGCCTCCTCTTCATCAACTTCAATGATAGGCTCAACAACTTTAATTTCTTTTTCCTTTTTGATTTTCCTAGGTACAAAATTTAGGGAACTCTTTGTTTCAACAACCTTTGAAGTATTACATGGTTCTGGAAGTCTTTCCAACAATGTCTTTGCATTTGTTTTTGTCTTTGACATTCTTCCCATATTAACATCTTCAATCAATTCAGCTTCTTCAGCCTCAAGATTAGCAATTCCTTAAAAATAAATAATTAATTAATACTATCAATAACTTACTTTGTTTAATATCACTTAATTTGAAAAGAGACCTGAATTTACTTTTATCCTCGTTCCTTTCAATTTTAATTTTCTTCATTGGTTGGACTTCTTCTTCATCACTGGATGTGTCATTTTCACTACTAGAGCCATAATTAGCAATAGAATCCATAATTAAATCTATAGGTTGTTACTTAAATAAAGATGGAACAAAGAAAGAAAAAATACGCGAATACTCTTAGAACGAAAATTTTTGCGTTCTTGGTATAGTGTTCAACAAAGAGATGCACATTAAATGAATCATCAATTAATCGTGTTTATCAATGATTCATGTCATTAAACGTAAAAAATATTTTGTTTTGATTGTTATATTTATTCTTTTGTATACACTTGTTATTTACAATTTTATAATTCCACCTATTGATGATGATAATTTTGACATAAGTTTATTTTATCAACAGAGAAGAGAACCTATAGAATCTAATGATTGTACATTTCAAAAATGTTTTAACATTTCTAGGTGTTTAGGAAATGATTTGAAATTATATGTATATCCAAACAATGAAGAAGCTCAGGAACCCTCATTAGTTTATTCCAAATTTCTTTCAATTCTCAGAAAGTTAAAATATACAACCACCGATCCATCCGAAGCTTGTTTGTTTATATTATCAATTGATACGATTGATAGGGATAGAATAAGTGAAAATTATATACGTGATGTTGATGCACAAATATTGAAACTTCCAAAAGATATATGGAATAATGGAATGAATCATTTAATATTTAATTTTTATCATGGTACTTATCCTGATTATGCTGATCATAATTTAGGTTTTAATTATTCAAAGGCAATGATTGCAAGATCAAGTTTTAGTGCATCAAAATTGAGGTATAACTTTGATATATCTTTTCCACTATTTCATGCAGATCATACATTCACGAAAAAGGATGCTATGAAGGAGAAAGTAAAAATGAAACGTTATCAGAAGGAGGATAAATATTTTGTATCGTTTAAAGGTAAAAGATACGTTTATGGTATAGGGAGTGAAACAAGAGATTCATTGCATCATTTGCATAACGGAGAAAATATTATAATGGCAACAACCTGTAAGCATAATAATGATTGGAAGAAGTTTGAAGATTCAAGATGTGAAAAAGATAATGAAATGTACGATCATTACGATTATAATGATCTTCTTAGAAATTCAACATTTTGTTTAGCTCCTAGAGGAAGAAGATTAGCAAGTTTTAGATTTTTAGAATCATTAAAAGCTGGTTGTATTCCAGTTATTTTATCTGATGATTGGGTTTTACCTTTTGATGAAATTGTGAATTGGAATAATGGAGTTGTTTATACTCCAGAAAACATGAGTTTTCTTGTAAGTTGGTAATATTTATATTACATAATTATGGATTTTAGTTAATTGATCAATTAGGAAGATTAACATATGATCAGGTTAAAGAAATGAGAAAATTTGGAGAAGATATTTATTGGAAATACTTAAGTAATTATGAAAGCATAATTGAAACTTCAATTGATATAATTTTTAATCGGGTAAAAATTGCTAAAAAGCAATTGAAAATGAATTAATAAAATAATTTAATATCTCATTACATTTTATACTTTGAGATTTGTTCCTTTAATTGATAAGAATTTTAATCAAATAGTAATATGACGGTAAGGTTTTTCATGTTAATTTTTCTTATCATACATTATTTAAAATGACGTATACATAAATTAACATTTTTTGTAACAATTTTTTAAGAAAACAGTTTAAACTCTTTAACCATAGGAATAATTTTATTTCCAATATTATAACTGATAATTTTGATATTTCTCTCAATTGGATTTCCAATGGAATTGTATTTATGAAATATCTAGTCTTTGTGCATTGCATGTTCTCTAATTTTACTAGTAGGTAAGAAGGTTCCCTACACTACATTGTTTAATGTATATAACTATAAATATTAACAAACTCTCTCACAAATTTATTGCACTGTCTTTATTTCATAGTTTCTTAAAAATCAATTTTTAAAATTTATTATTTTATTCTTTTTACTTTTAGTGTAATGAATGTTGTATATCATCGTTTAGGAAAAACATTAATAAGACAGAATCCAAATATTTATTATTTAAGATATTTATGTTCTAAACAAACACATATTAACGATGTAACAGAAAAAGCAGTGCGTTTTTATCATTTAAAAATAAATATACTTTTTTTTTAGAATAATGAAGTGATTCAGAAACCACTTTATGCAACAGCTCATGATTTTAAAAAGATTCATGCAAAAACAAGATTTAGTGCCAAAATGTGTCCAGATACAGGTGTTAAACCTACAGAATTTCAGAGAAAAATGTTTATACTTACTGGTATTTTTAAAACTCAAGAAGAGATTCCCGAATATGTATCTCCAGGAACAATGAATAGATTATCAGATAGACTTCGTGTATTATTTATCATTGTTGGTTGTGTCTTTTTTTTTACACTATGCTGTTCATCGGAATTACTGTTGGCTAAAAAGATTGAACAAGATAAGAAGGCAGGTGTCATCGTTACAAAGATGTAGTTTAATAATATAAAAGTAGCATATAGGTTGTTTAATTTATTTTAAAAAATATGTTTAACCATATGATATCTTAATATGTATTTAATTAATAATTTTTATATTAAGTATAGATAATGTTTTTCCGTATTTCTAAATGCTTAACTTCAGCACATGAAGAAGTAGAAAAGAAGGAAAGATTTCCTAGAAACACAGGTATTCCAGCAATCCCAATAGATATTGGGTATAAAAAAGAGGATGGAAGCGTTAGAAAAAGTGGCGTTATGACTAACATCTCAAGTAATCCATTTGTTCCAATTGGTATGGGATTAACTACCTTAGCATTGTTAGGTATGTTCAAATCTTCAATAACCGGAAATAAAATGGCAACACAAAAGTATATGAGGTATATTAATGCAAAAACTGACACAAATAAATAATAATTAACTTATAGATATCGTATATATGCTCAATTTGGAACTGTCATTGCTCTTGTAGCCGGTTTTGCTATCGCCGGAACTATCATAACAGATCGTACAGAGGAAAATAGACATTAAAATTTCTCTTTACATTTCAATAATAGAAATAACCAATTTTTTTAATTTTAACGTTGTAATGAAAATATTAATACTGCTACAATCTCTAAATATAGAGGGAGGTTATTATTATACATAATTCTGTTGAAAATAAAAAAATGTACTAAAGTTCATTTGTTTGTATTGAATATAATATCACCAGAGAATTATGAGTATTTGTATCTACTGTTTATAAAGGAGATAGTTATGAATATATTTCTTTATTATCATTTTACTCATATATGTTGTATTGATATATAGTTAAGGGTTAATAGAAATGATTTTCTCTATCACTTTTTTTACATTGCTTTTGTCATAATGTAAACATATTTTTCTATCAAAAAGATTCATGTATACTATTAATCATCCAATAGTTTTATATGTAACTTTTTTATCTCTACATTTTATACATATAATTTTGTACTTTCATAAAACGAGTAGATATGACATTATTGCATGTGATTAATCCCTTACTAAATATACCTCTAATTACTTTATATCTTGCAAATTCCAGACAAACACCACTTTATAACTAAGGACTGTTATTCTTTTGCTATTTATATATATAAATAGTCAATGCCATACAGGTATATTTCCATATATATATATAGTGGCACTCATTGTATAAAATTAAATATACTAGCATTTCAATAACCATCTGTATAAGTCTCTAAATGTAAAGTTATAAATGCTATTTCTATAGATGTAAGATTATCATAGTTAAAGTGTTTTGTTATTTATCAAATTTATGAATATCAATAGTGAAAGGAACGAGGAAGGTGAACCTTCAATACAAGATAAAATTTTCAATAAATATCAACTATTTGCATATATTATTGTTGTATGCACTGTAAGTTTATATCTTAATAAAAAAGTAATCATTTTTTTTTATAGTATTTAACTTGTTTTTGTGAATATTTATACTTGAGATTAACATCAATACTGTTACCAGAACATTTCAAGTGGCATCAAAAAATATGTCACAAAAATGAACTTATCATTGGAAAAAATGCTTGGCATTATTCTATTGCAATATTAATATTTATTGTTGTTGGAATATTTAAAGTCTTATGTTTTTTTCTTCTAACATTATCAGATCCATTTTTTAAGAAAGAACCTGTAATAAATCTAAGACAGCAATTATCACCAAAACAGCAAGAATTTTTGAATTTAAAAGAACGATTTTTAAAGTTGGCTAATGATACCATGTATCCGACATTTGGAATATATATTATATGCTCTATTATTATATTTCTTATAAGCTATTATTTGATAGGAATTAATGATTCTTTAGACATTAATGTTAGTAAAGTGTTGACATTTGTCTTTGATGGTTTAATGATTATTTATTTATTAAGCTTTCCAATCATTACAATTATTTACCACCCAGACTTTTATTGTTGGAACAAAGATAAGGAACATCAAAATGTCAATGAACGAAGAAATCCAATATTATTATCACATGTTCAAATAAATAATTCTACAAGATTGAGAAAAAATAGATCTCAAGAAAGTATTTCTAAATTTAATGTTCCATCAAACGCTGTAACAGTACCAACAAGAAGATGTTCAACTTCTGATATAGAACCAAAAAAAAGATATAACCCAAGATCAATATCAACAGATGTGTAAACCAAATATTTATTTATTGTCAATATAAATTTTTCATTGAATTATTAAATATATAATAAATAATTGAATTACAAAAATATCACTATGTCCCGGACATTCGCCTCATTGGCTCAGGGGCAGAGCGTCTGTCTAGTAAACAGAAGGTCGCTGGTTCGATTCCAGCATGAGGCATCTTTTTAGTTTTTTTTGAAGCATATTCTTAAGTCTTAACTTTCTGTAATACTTATTTGTTCATTTTCAATGCCTAAAGCAGTTGTTGTTCGATTTCTAGGAACGAATAAATTATAATGATCTGTTACAGAATTTACATTTGATGAAAATGTCTTATTCCTTTCAATTTTTTCAAGATTAATATTGGCTATACTTGGTGTTGGTTTTACTCTTCCTTTATCAATATGCTCAACTGTCGTATAGGTTTTGTCAGCTCTTATTGAAAATATATAAATAATTAAGGTTATCCATAAAGGAATTAAAAACCAAAATGCAAAGTTATACAATATAGATGATAAAAGATAAAAAGTATCATATCTATATGAGTATATATCTCTATGAACGGTTAAACTTTCATAACTAATTTGGAATTCTGCTACAAAATCATTTGTTGAATTATAATCAGTTGTTAAAGTATAATCGTGTTTCCTACTTTCATAAGTACTTTTGTAACATGTTGGAGAATATTTTCTGTAAAGTTTTATATGTAGTTTTGGTTTTTGTAACTTACCTTAAACATTTTGATATTGATTCACCTTTTAAAACACCATCATTTATTTGATCATCGTAAAAATTTCTTTCAAAGGAATAGTAGAAATACTGATAAAAACAATTATATTCTTGATCCATCAAACAAATTGGTGTATTTTGAAGTAAATCATTCAAATAGGAATCGTTTTTAATAAAATATTCACTAATTAACGGATGACACCCACAATCCTTAATTCCAGCTTCTATAAGACATTCTAAAGGAGACTCCCATTGTGCATCCATAGTTGGAGCATTATGATAAGAATAACCACATCCAACCTTCATGTTATTTATTTTTTCATTCTTTTTCAAAAATAATTTAAGACCTTTTTTATCATTTAATGTGTAATGTTCACTTTTTTGTATCTGTAATTTGTTATCATTATATTTTTCATCAATTAAGTATATAGATAATCCTGGATGAGTACTAATTCCATTGAAATTAAAAGAGTTCCTTGATATCTGAAAAATGATCCCAACATTTCCTTCTCTTTTCAAATGAATATTTTTAATTAAAATATCATTATTAAAAGTTAAACATAAACCATTTAAAGTACCAATATTCATTGTTATCTTTTCACAACAATTAAAACTAGATTGAATTGAACCATTAATAGTACAGCTATTAATTATATCTTGGCATGAATTTGAAAATAAAATTGATAAATTTTGTTTCTTAAGGCCTTTCTTTGAAAAAGTTAACACTTCATTGATAATGTATTCTGATGCATTTTTTTCTGTTTCAGAAAATAGATATGGAGAATATGGTATTGATGAAATATTTAAAAGAGATCCAATATATTTTAAAATTGTTTTATGATTCAATTTTGAAAGTTTACTATTTATAAAATTATGTCCAAGACCAGCCAACGAAAAAGGTAAATTATTACATATCATAATCTTTGGTAATTTTAAGTCTTGGATATTGTTTGAATTTGATATTATGTAAGATGAATTAAAAAATAAGTTGAATGATATCAATGAATGGAGAATGAAAAATATTAAACATATTACAGTTGATATTAATATTATATGAAACTTTCTTTTAATTAAATCCATTATTAAGTAAATAAAAAAATTTTAGAAATATATTATTATTGAAATAATTGTATAACATTGAACTATATTGTAAAATTACTAGAAATCGTTTATTTCCGGTGTTACCCATAGAGACTAAACAACATTAACTTTCTCTTACATGACTATAAGTTTAACTACTGGTAATTTTGACATTATTGGATATGTAAAATGTCCTAAATAAAAAGGAAAAAGCAATTGTCAAGTATATAAGACACTTATTATGTATGTCCGCGCTTACCGTCTCCTGGACTTTCCTAGTAGAGTTCCAAGAAATAAATGATATTTTCTTATCAAAAACATAAGAATTTGTAATTTTCGATGCCATAAATGTATTCTACGCATAAAATTACATAGGAATACATGTTTTAAAAATTAAAAAAGCATAAATAATACCCATGAATCCTAATTCTCCAAAAACCTCTTTTGAAGCCATTGTGCAGCAAATGGAAATGAAGAGGTATTTTGACTAAGGAAGATTGATTCTAGGGGTAAATAGGCATGAGAAATCGAATAAAACGTGCAGCAACTTTGTATCTTTACCCATTCAAAAGATACAGCACTTTTAATATTTTTCTAAAAAGTGATAAAAAAAATAAATGATATTTTCTTATCAAAAACACAAGAATTTGTAATTTTCGATGCCATAAATGGATTCTACGCATAAAATTACATAGGAATACATGTTTTAAAAATTAAAAAATCATAAATAATACCCATGAATCCTAATTCTCCAAAAACCTCTTTTGAAGCCAGTGTGCAGCAAATGTAAATGAAGAGATATTTTGACTAAGGAAGATTGATTCTAGGGGTAAATAGGCATGAGAAATTGAATAAAAGGTGAAGCAACTTTGTATCTTTATCCATTCAAAAGATACAGCACTTTTAATATTCTTCTAAAAAGTGATAAAAAAAATAAATGATATTTTCTTATTAAAAACACAAGAATTTGTAATTTTCGATGCCAAAAATGGATTCTACGCATAAAATTACATAGGAATACATGTTTTAAAAATTAAAAAAGTATAAATAATACCCATGAATCCTAATTCTCCAAAAACCTCTTTTGAAGCCAGTGTGCAGCAAATGGAAACTAAGAGGTATTTGGAGCAAGGAAAACTGGTTCTAGGAGCAATCGACCATGAGAAATCGAATAAAATGTGCAGCAACTTCGTATCTTTACTCATTCAAAAGATATGGCACTTTTAATATTTTTTAAAAAAATGATAAGAAAATAAATGGTGTTTTCTTATCAAAAACGTCAGAATATGTAATTTCTGATGCCAAAAATGAAATCTATGTTTAAAATTACATAGAAATCTATATTCAAATGATTAAAAAAGTATGATTTAAACTGTTGAATCCTGGTTCTTTAAAAAGACATCTTATCAAATCATTATTCAGCTCATCGCAATAAATGCAACCTAAGCTTTATTTTGAATAATTAGAGGTATTTTTAAAGATAATCAAACATGAGAAATTTAATGGATTATGAAGCAAACGAAAGTGAAATGAAACTTTTATTATTCCAAAGGGTTTTTTTTAATATTTTTAAATGCTTTAATATTTAAGTATAAAATATCCACTTATTTTTAACTATTGTTAAGTTGGCCATTTGAATACCATTTTGTTTTTATCTATCAATAAGAAAGCCAGTTTGATTTTTGATTTAAATGAATAATCAACTAATATTCAAATATTAATGTTAAAAAGTACCTTTTGTTATGTAAGAAATGAATATTACATAAATATATAAATAAAATTATTTTATACATTAATACATTCCATAAACAAAAGATGAAACTTTTATTATTATTATTTTTAATAGTTATTTCTTTAAATTATGCAATTTGTAGAGCAGGAGAAACACCTACTGCTCGTGGAAATTTTCATAATCTTATGATTTTTTTTTGTAGCCGAGATCCAAAAAATTGCTTCAATTGGTGTGTAAGTCAAGGAAAAGATAGAGGAGATTGTGCAAAACATACACAAGGTTATTTATATTGTGTTTGTACACCACCATATACAAAAGGAGAAATACATCATGGATAAATTAGATAATTATAATAATATTTTTTTTGTTTCAATATTTATAAATCTTTAAGAATACATCATGGATAAATTAGATAATTATAATAATATTTTTTTTGTTTCAATATTTATAAATCTTTAAGAATAATTAAGTGAATAAAAGATAAGAAATTGAATCTATTTATTTAATCAAAAAATAAAAAAAACCAAAAAAGTGTTATCTTTCATAATCAAAACAAAATGTATTGTTAAATGTTGTTGTTTTTTTTATCAATTGTATTCAGCTATCTTTTCTTCTTAGTGGTTAATTTGATAAAAAGATGTAATAAG
The DNA here is from genome assembly GCA_000941615.1 of Parastrongyloides trichosuri. NCBI lineage: Eukaryota > Metazoa > Nematoda > Chromadorea > Rhabditida > Strongyloididae > Parastrongyloides > Parastrongyloides trichosuri. The sequence goes on from LM523164.1 coordinate 146,770, forward strand.
TTCAAAAATTAATTTATAATTTTGAAATTCTTTCCTCTTGTTTCTCCATTTCTTCTCTAATCTCTGGTGGAAGATCAGATCCAACTTGAGTTTCAAGGAACTTTCTAACTTCTTTAGCATCCTCAGTCCAGTATTCCTTTGGAAGAGACATTAATTGATCCCAATCAAAGTGATCAAGACCTTCTAAATTGATACTTCCCTTCTTTGGAAGAATTCCAATAGCTGTCTCCTCACCAATACCTTCAACTCCATCAAGTCTTTTAACAATCCAATCAATAACTCTAATATTATCACCAAAACCTGGCCAAAGGAATTTTCCTTCATTTGATTTTCTAAACCAATTGACATGGTAAATTTTTGGAACTTTATGATTTCCTTGATTAAGATCCATCCAATGTTGAAGATATTTACCAAAGTTGTATCCCATAAATGGTCTTTGAGCCATTGGATCATGCATAATTGTTTTTCCTTTAAATTCAGCAGCAGCTGTAGCTTCAGATTTAAGGCATGCTCCAGTAAAGATACCATGATTCCATGAATATGTTTCAAATACAAGTGGTACACCCTCTGGACGACGTCCTCCAAAAATGATAGCATCAATTGGGACACCCTTAGCTGATTCCCATTCTGGATGAATAATTGGGCATTGTGAAGCTGGAGCACAGAAACGTGAATTTGGATGAGCAGCTTGACCTGGATCACCAATCTTCCATCTTTCTCCAAGCCAATTTGTAATACCAACATTTTTATCCTTAATTTCATCTTCAAGACCTTCCCAGAAATATTCACCATCATCAGTTTCAGCAACATTAGTAAAGATTGAATTTTTTTGGAATGTGGCAACAGCCATTGGATTTGTCTTAGTACTTGTACCTGGTGCAACACCAAAGAATCCAGCTTCAGGATTGATACCATATAATCTTCCATCTTCACCAAATTTCATCCAAGCAATATCATCACCAACACATCTAACTTTCCATCCTGGAAGTGTTGGTTCAAGCATAGCAAGATTTGTTTTACCGCAAGCTGATGGGAATGCAGCAGCAATAAAATGTTCCTTTCCATTAGGTCTTGTTACTCCCATAATAAGCATGTGCTCAGCTAACCATCCTTCATCACGAGCAATATTAGAAGCAATACGAAGAGCAAAACATTTTTTTCCAAGTAATGAATTACCACCATATCCTGAACCAAATGACCAGATTTCTCTTTCTTTTGGACAATGAGCAATAAGAACTTTTTCTGGATTACATGGCCAATGATTGATAACTTTTTGTTTAACGGGACGTGGTAAACCAACAGAATGAATACAACGAACAAAGTCATTGTCACCAAGAATATCAAAAACATCTGGTGTAACTCTGGTCATAATTCTCATTGATAAAACAACATAATTAGAATCAGTTAATTGTACACCAATTTTTGACAATGGTGATCCAAGTGGTCCCATAGAAAAAGGTATAACATACATAATTCTTCCAGCCATACAACCAGGAAATCTTGAATCTAATTCAGTTCCAAAATCATTTGGAGACATCCAATGTCCCATAATAGGTTCAACACCTTCAGGTGTATGACATACAGTTTGGTATTTATCAGGTGTAACCATCCATGTTTTTGATTCAACTCTAGCAACATCCTTTGGATCAGTACGACAAATATAGTTATTCTCATAAGCTGATAATGGTGTTAACATACCATTTTCTATAAGTTTACTAATAAATTCATCAGCTTCATGTTGTGTACCATCACAGATATAGATACCACGTGGACGGCAAAGTTCAACTTTCTCAGCGACGAAGCGTTGTACCTTTGGTGGTAAGAGGTGGAAATCACCCTTGATTATTGGAATGTGACCAATACGTTTGATAACAACTTCGTTGATAACATAAAATGCATCATCAGAGATTTGTCGGAGAGATGCTGATCCTCCTGGAACATTTTTGAAAGGTGTTAAAAGATTTGGATCTGCTGGAACTTCAGACATCTTTTGTTAGTTTCAAGTTTGAAAGATTAACCTTTTTAGTCTGAAAAATGTTTATTTTATTAAAATTTATTATTACTTTCCCTTCTAATAAACAAATATGTCAAAAGGTAAAAAACGATAATGATGAAATAAACACTGATAATTTTTGAAAAGAACAAAATATAAACTACGAATAAACAACATTTTTTGACTTCAATAACAATTTTAAAGATATATGTAATTTATTGTTAAGGAGTGACATATGAAATATCAATTACAAATAGAAATAACAAAAAAGCGTTTAGATGATTGTAATAAAGGACGAATAAAATGATCAATGTGATGTTTAATATCTAGGTGTACTTTAAATACTATTATTATTTCAGAAAAAAAATAATATTTTTATTTGTTAAAGGTTATATATTAAAGAAAGTAGCATTTGGAAGAAAAATAATAATCAAAAGTAGGAAGGATACACTTTAACATTGGAAAGGGTAAACATTATTGAAGTGAGAATAAGGATAATGAGAGAGTCATAAATAATCGTTTTTTAACTAAATATTTATAGTGAAAGAAGGATAATTTTGAAAAAAAAAACTTTGGAGATAAGATAGTAATAAAAATGATACTTTGATTTGTTTGTATATTACCTATGTATAGATAAAATTTGTTATCTAATATCTTTTCACTAAATAAAATAGTTACAATGTAAATTACATTTTATCTTATGTTTAGTAAGGACATTCTCCGGGTCATCATTATTAATAGAGTTAATTTCTTGATTTAAAATGATTTTCAACGACACGTGAGAAGGGTAGTTTTCTGATTATAAATTTGTTATCTTACTAACAAAAATGTAATAGATGTATCAATAAAATAATACATTTTAATTAAAATAATTATATTTTATACATTTTTAAAATAAAAGAGAGGTGGAGAGAGAAAGTTGTTATTAAAATAAAAACACTTTTTGTAACAATCAAAAAGGTATATTGTAGTTAAACTAGATTGATATTAATTTGATTAAAAAGATATATAAAATGTATAAATGGCGTGAGGTGATTTATATCAAATTAAAAAACCATTGTATTTTGAAGTATAAATGTAGTATATAATGATATTGATAAGAAATTTTGACTATTCTTGTAATAAATATATAATGATTAAAGATTACTTTTTATGATTTAATGTATTTCGAATAGAAATTTTGCATGTTTAAAATTGATAAATAGTACTAATAAAAGTATTTTTCAAGGATAGAATATTAAAAAATACATATAAATGGTTCCTCTTTTATTATTGTAAATATTTTAAAGTAGATGATATGATTAAAAGATAATATCTTATAAAAAGTTTAGCTCATCAAATTGTATATTTAGATAATAGAATGGTATCTCTACATACTATATTTTATAATTTGACAATAAGATTAATCGAAGGAAAGAAAATTTTATGGTTAACTAATATTGGAGTTCTCTAATATATCAACAATAGTATAAAAAAATAAAAATTAAATACGTGCAAAATAATCTGTTTAGTTATGATAGAATAATCTAAATAAATAAATTATATTGATGTAATATAATTTAATGAAAAGAAGAAAAAACGATGATATTTATATAATTGTAAAGATACACCTTGATTTTAATCACTTTTTTTTTCTAAGGTATGCCACGTATTGAAATGCCAACAAATGGAGATGAAAGGTCATAGGTTTATTACATAAGTATAGAAGAAATGATTTGATTGTTCTGGTCTTAACATCAAAAAGCTAAATATAAATGTTCTTTAGTATAAGATATGAAAAGATAGTTTTATACAATTATAGAACAGAAACAATGAGAAGATGGAAGAATGACTGTTTAGAGACAAACATTGATCCAAGCTATATTTTAAAATGATCGATTTACTTTAAATAACATTAGACCACAAAAAGAATCTCTTTTCAAGATGTAAAAAAACGAGAAACGTTTATTGATATGCGTTTCCTTCTAAAATCTTTCCCATACGATAATTTTAAAGAAGGCAAACAAAGGAATTAGAATAATGTCACTTTCTTATAACTTTATTTATTAATAATTAAAATTACAACATGTATATATTTCTTGTAAAAAAATTAGAAGGACATCTATTATTTTAATAAAATATTTAAAAGAAAACATGTTTGATTGGTAGAATAATCTATTGATAATCATCATTAAAAAATAATAAAAAAAAAATATAAATGAAAGGTTATCTTGAAGTAAACAAGTATCTCCCATTTTAATAATTATCACTAAAACATTGAACTTTTTGAAATCATTATTACATTAACATTGCATTTTTAATTAATATTGTTTT
>LM523164.1:152110-181762 GCA_000941615.1 Parastrongyloides trichosuri
AAAAAAAAGAAACATATATTTAAATACAAATTAATCTTTTTTATTAAAAAGATAGATGAATTTGATCTCTTAAAAATTAAAAATATTTTAAATTATTAATCAAAAATTAATTAATAAAAATTCTAAACTTAATATACTCAAAAGTAATATCATTCTTGGTAATTATCCATTATTATTATCTCCCATACTTACGTCCTACAACGTTAGAATAACGTGTACTATGTAGACAACAAAACTCTTTTTTTTTTCAAAAAGAATATTTTATTTTACTCACATTCTTACATCCTCTTATCATTCTTGCTATATTTACTTTTTAAATATTAAAAAAAATAATACCCTTTTTGTATCAAAATTAATTTTTAATCTATTTATAGGTCTTTCATAAAGATAAATATAAACAAAAATGACATTAATTAATAAAGTTTTAACAAAAAATTTAACAAATCTCTTTAAGTGTACCAATGGAATAAGAAATGCTTCACATTTTAATTATGTTCCAACAACACCGGATCCATCGTTAGGTAATAAAAAAGATGATAAGAAAGTTTAATTCTCAGATTATAGGTGAAACGACAAAAATGAACTTATTTACATCAATTAATAATGCTATGGATATAACTTTAGCAAAGGATGATTCAGCAATAATATTTGGAGAAGATGTTGGTTTTGGAGGTGTCTTCAGATGTACAGTTGGATTACGTGATAAGTATGGTGAAGATCGTGTATTTAACACACCATTATGTGAACAAGGTATTGCTGGTTTTGGAATTGGTGCTGCTGTTGCTGGTGCTACAGCTATTGCTGAGATTCAATTTGGTGATTATATATTTCCAGCATTTGATCAAATTGTTAATGAAGCTGCCAAATATCGTTATAGAAGTGGAGATGCATTTAATTGTGGAAGTTTAACTTTCCGTGCTACCTGGGGTGCTGTTGGGCATGGTGCTTTATATCATTCACAATCACCTGAAGCATATTTTTCACATACACCTGGTTTAAAAGTTGTCATTCCAAGAGGTCCAGTTCAAGCTAAAGGTTTATTAAGAAGTTGTATTGAAGATCCTAATCCATGTATCTTTTTTGAACCTAAAATTCTTTATAGAAGTGCTGTTGATGAGGTTCCAGTTAATGATTATTTATTACCATTAGGAAAGGCTGAAGTTGTTAAAGAGGGTAAAGATGTTACATTAGTTGCTTGGGGTACACAATTTCATGTCATTAGAGAAGTTGCCGATATGGTAGAAAAAGACTTAAATGTGTCATGTGAAGTAATCGACCTTCAGTCAATTCTCCCATGGGATGTTGAGACAGTAGCTAATTCTGTTGCTAAAACTGGTCGTCTCCTTATCTCTCATGAAGCCCCAATAACATCAGGATTTGGTGCTGAAATAGCAGCTACTATTCAGAAGGAATGTTTCCTTAATTTAGAAGCACCTATCACAAGAGTATGCGGTTGGGACACACCATTCCCTCATGTATATGAGCCATTTTATCTTCCTTCAAAATGGAGATGTTATGATGCCATTAAGAAAATGATAAACTATTAGATTTTAATTAAAAATGTTGTTGATAGATAACAAAAAATTAGTCATACTGTAATTAACAATTTTTGTTTATCACATTTTTTTTAAAAAAAAAGAATTCTATACAAAACGCACTTGATGACAAAAAAAAATGTATTATTTTTATTTAAAAAAAATAGTTTAAAGAAATAAAGTTGATACCATTTATAAATAATTTATGTTATGGCAGGTATTTAAATATACTTATGGATAGAAATTTTCTCAATAACAAGAATAAAAAATAATCTAATATATAAAAAGTTTTATAATTGTATGATTTTTTATATATATATTTATCTCATTTCAGCTAACATTAAATTTGGATTTTCAAGATAATTCTTCATCAAATTTGAGAAACGTGCCATTGTCGCCCCATCAACTACCCTATGATCAGCAGCCCATGAAACTTTAACTAAATGAGCTGGATAAACGTTACCTTCTCTATCAAAACGAGGTAATTTTTCAATTTTACCTATAGCTCCTATAGCCACTTGAGGAACAAAAATTACTGGACTGGCATATGTTCCACCAATAGCACCAATATTTGATAAAGTAAATGTACCACCGGTTAAATCTTCCCTAGATATTTGTTGCTTTTTACCACTTTCATGAAGTCTCATAAGGTCCTCAGCAATTTCAAATAATGATTTTTGTTCACAATTTTTAATATTTGGAACAACTAGCCCACCAGGTGTATCCATTGCAAGACAAATATTATGACTAGCTTTATGTATAACGTTTTCAAGATTCTCATCTACCGTAGCATTTAATGAAGGATATTTAAGTAAAGCTAAAGAACATGCTTTTATAAACATTGGCATATAACTCATCTTAATTCCTCTCTCTTTACTTAATTCCTTTAATTCTTTTCTCATAACAACTAGCTTATCTACATTAAATTCATCATTATAACCAAAATGTGGAACTTTTAATGCCTCAGACATTGTTTTAACCATAGCCCTAGTATAACCTCTAATTGGAACAATTTTATCTTCTTTTAATATAATATTTTTTTGAGATGATATATCTTTTCTACTTTCATCTTTCAATGGTGGAATTTGTCCTATAAATCTAAGAACATCCTCTTTCATTATTCTACCACTTCTTCCTGAACCATTGACACTTGTCAAATCAATATTATTTTCCCAAGCTATTCGTCTAACTGCAGGTGTAGCAAGAACTTTACCACTTTTAATATGTTCAGCATTACTATCAGCATAAGATGGTTTCTCAAATGATTTGGAAATATCTTCTGTATTTACTTTTTTAACAGTATTCTCACTTTCAACTTTATCATCACTATCAGTTTCAATATCAACAAGTGGTTGACCAACTTTAGCCATATCATCAACAGAATAGTATAACTTTTTAATGATACCATCATATCTACTTGTAATTGTTACAGAAGCCTTATCACTTTGGACATCACAAATATTATCAAATTGTGAAACTTCATCACCTTCTTTTACAAACCATTCTTTAACCTGTACTTCAGCAATACCCTCTCCAATATCAGATAACTTAAATTGTACCAAAGCAGCTAAGTTGGCTAAAATAAAAAAAAGTTTTATGATAAAAAATAATATTATTTTACCTGATAAATGAAATTTGGAAGTATTATAAATAAAACTACTTTTACTAGTAATTAAACTCAATCTTCGTAAAGCTGATAACATAATATAATCTGAAAAAATAGAAATTTAATAATAAAAAGGAAACATATAATAAGAATTGGAAGAAAAAAATATAAAAATAGAAAGAGATTAGAAATATAAAAAAAAAAGTATATAATATTATATGGAATAAAATAAGAATATCCACTGGGAAATGGTACTTTATATGAAGATAATGAATAATAATATTCTTTAATTTTTTCAACTAGTTAAAGAGCACATTTATAGGAGTAAAATGAATAGTTAAAATTAGATAACCCTTTAACACTACTCAGAGATCTTAATATTAACATTTGGCTTATAGTATAATGTTACATATTAGTCTTGAGAAGATGTTTGTTGACAATCTCATTGGAGTAACGATCCTTACTTTGAACATTGGCTTTGCGCATTTCAGGAATTGTAGTTGTTATAGGCAAGGATATTATTGTTAGGATAAATTTATTTTTCTAATGAATGAAAATCATGAATAATGATGGTATTGATAAAGCTTCTAAAGAGAATTATAGGAGTAGTAAGGTTCGTTTTTACCTTTTATATTTATTATCAACACTTTTTGTTTTGTCGTGCCACATATTACCAAAATGGATTATATCCAATAATTTATTTTTATTATTACTACTATTGATGTTCTTTAAATATTTTTTATTTTTTTTTAGAAAGATTCGATAAAAAATTTGCAGGGGACGGGTATGGTGTCGTCTTCTACAACCACAGGTGCTAAGCAAAAAATAGAATGGGTTGAGGTTAAATCAAAGACAGGAAAATTTTATTATTATAATAAATATATTAATAAATCCATGTGGGAAAAACCATCAGTATATATGCCTTATCAAGAAACTTCAAAGATTGTGGATCAATCGTTAAATCAAAATGGTATTAGCAATAGTTCTCAACATAAAACTTCAAAAACTTCACCAAAAATCAAAAGATTTGATAATATTAGTACAAGGCCAATATTTGGCAAGGATACAATAACTACAATGACGCATTCTCAAAATAATGACAATCTATCATCTCAACAACAATCAGCTAAAAGAAACTCATCTTTAACTTCAAAAAATGTACTAGAAAATGGTTATGATTCTAATGGAAGGAAAAAGAGTATAGATGAAAATAATTCTATAAATTCAGGAACACCAGCGAAAAAATTTCGTCTAGAAGATATAGGAGCAATATGTATATCAGAAACAGAATCATCTAGTGCAAATAATACACCAAAGAGAAGTAGTAATAGTAAAAATCATAATTTTGTAGATAATCAATATAAAAATGGATATGATTCTAGAAAAATTAATAATAGTTCAAAGGATATTAATAGTTTTCCTGAAACACCAAAAACTCCAAAACAGATGCCAAAGAGTAAAGATTATTTTTCTTCACCTAAATATAGTCCTGTTCATAGAGATTATAAAAAGAAAGATTATATTAGTAAAAGACAAAGAAGTTTACTTAGAAGTCCACCAAGATTTTTAAAAAGTAATGGTTATAGTAATAGTAAGTATGATTACTATAATAATGGACATACTTCAAATGATAATTATGATTCAGATCGAAGCGAGGATGAAAGGTACTATAATAGTAGGAGGGATATGAATCGGAGCTATTCAAAACATAAATCATACAGTAAAAGATCAAGAAGTCGAAGTATAGAAAGGAGACGAAGAAGTTATAGTAGTGAAGATAGTTATTATTCACCAAGACGTCACAAATCATCGTACATTTCAAAAAGAAATTATCGTGAATCATCGTTAACGAGATATAATAATAAATCATATAAAGAAATACATGTTAATGGAAAATATGTAAATGGAAAATATGATGCAAATAAAATATCTCTAGATATCTCAGAAATTGTTCAAAAGGTTCGTGATGGAAGTATAACTAAAAAGATTCGATCACCTTCTCATGAAATTGATGAATATAAATCTCGTTATTATAAATCCTTACGTACTTCCAAAAGTCTTTCAAAATTAGATAGGGAAGAAAAAGTTTCGGATGAAAATGCTAAAGATCTCAAAATTAAACATTCTAAATCAATGCAAAAGATGAAAGCTTTATTTCAAGCAGAGAATATTAGTGATATTGACTCTCCTGCTATGGAGGAGGTTGATAAAAATAGTTTATGTACAAAAGTAGTTGGTAAAGCTAATAATCATCAACAACAAATAAGATTGAATGATAAAGTTTTGACAGAAGGTACCTTAAATTCTTCGGAGAAACAAAACATTCCTAGGATACAAAAATTTGATAAAAAAGATAAAGAAAAAGTTAAGGGAAAAGTAAAAGAAAAAAGTAAAAATGATAAGGTTGTTGTTGTTAATGATAATAATAAAAATGAAAGTACAAATAATATTGATGTAAAAATTGAGGAAGATCCAATAATGAAAGAAATAATGAAAGCAGAAAAACGGAGTATAGAAAACTTTCGAAGAGACTTTGAACTTAGGTTATGTAATAGAAAATCAATAGGTAAATTAAAGTTTCCCCAATTTGATAATAAAACACCAGCCTTTGATGATGCAATGGCATTTTTGAATATCAAAATTCCAGAAAACTTACATGACATACAAATAATGAAAAAAGAATTATCTAAACCTGCAATGGAGCCAGATAATATTAATTTTGTAAATAGAAATATTGTGCTAGATTGTAAAAAGAAGGATAATGAAACGATTACTGAATTATATAAAGCTCACCTTGAAGCAGAAGTGTATCGGCATAAAGTGACGTTTCAAGAATTTTCAGCAGATTTTAATTTTTATCGTGCTCAAGTTGAATTTGGAAGAGAAGTTGGACATGTACATTTTAATGGTTGTTCCTGTCCTGAAGATCTAAAACATTTTTGTATTAAAACTGAGGATGATGACAAGTATTATAAATCAATTATGAGTACATTTAAACTTAAATCTTATTCACCAGACATGAAGGAACAATTGAAGGAGAAAATTAAAGAAACATGTCAAAGGTTATGATGATCATCAAAAAAAATTAATTTTTTAAAAATGAAATTTAAAGATACATTAATTTGGATTATCCGGGTGAAATTTTTATTTATTAATGTTTTTTTTTTCTGTAATATAATATTTATGGCTTTTACTTTGTATAATAAAATTTCTTATCAAAAGTGGTTACATTTCTATTCGTTTAAGGATACTTCTAACATAAATTGGTATATATTGTGTCAATTGATAATAGATATTACAAAATCCAAAATATTTAGATCTCAAACATTGCCCAAATGAAGCTTCACAAGTTTCACAAAAATATAATTGTCTATTCTTATTATTTGTATTTGAAGGGAATGCTTGAAATTCCTTATCAACTTCATTATAACATTCTGTTAACACCAAAACACATTCATCGACTATACATATATATATTAATAAAAAATAGAAAAATAACAAAATATGGAATGAAAAATAAATATAGAAAAAAACTTACAAAATGTTTTATCACAAAGAAAATCTATAGTCTTAGCATTAGGATCGTCATAAGGTGTCTTAATAACATCCTGTCCTAATACATTTTCCATTAAATAAATATAATGTAATAAAAAAATATATAAACATATCAATATCATAACTAATAACAAAATACAAGCATACTAATAGTACATATCAATTATATTTTTTNTTTTTTATCTATATGAATAAAACAAAAATTCTTTTTATCCTATAATAACCATAAAATATTTCTCTTTTAAAAGTAAATAACTATTTTTGCAAAAGGTTATCTCTACATCAGGTTTTCACTATTATAATATCTGTATATATTTTTATTATATTAAAAAAAGAGTAAAAAGTTATAATTATGGGTAATCAAATGATTACATAATAAAAAGTTTTTTCAAAGAGAATTAATTTCTTTAACAATGAAGGCTAAATCATTTTTAAAATTTTTATCACAATTAATATTAATCATATGTTCATTAACAGAAATTTGTAATAATCCTTCCTTAATTTTTTTACCAACTTGATTATTAGAAATAATAATATCATTAAATTCTCTTAAAATTCTTTCAATTAACTTTAATGACATTAATTTGTTTTTTATATTTTTACTCATTAATAATGCTATTATTTGTGGCATTAACAATTCCACAGTTTCTGCATTCCATAATTTTTTACTTTGAGTTATTTCTTCAATTATATCTATGATATAATTATTACGATATTTTATTGATAATATTATTCCTAAACCATTTTGCATTATTTTTGTTGATAACATATTTAATTGTTCCAAATCACGTTCATTATTTGTTATACAATTATTTGATAATATTTTAAATTTTGTTATTGATATTTCTGTTGATGATGGTGTACTATTGAAGCGACCTCTTTCTCTTTTTACTCCATTGTGACTATAAATTTTTTTAAAGTTATATCAAAATAAACTTACTTATTATTTTTACTTTTTACCGATCCTTTTAAATTACCAACACTTGAGCTTCTATTTTTTAAAGAATTTAACTCATTTTTATTAAATTTTTTAACTTTTTTATCACTTGGAATTTGAGTAGAGGAACCAGAACCCATGGAAAAGAATGAATTTATTTTTCTTAAATCATTATTAAGACTTTCATTCTCCATATTTCCTTTTATATACATAAATGGAAAGAATTTTATATAAAAGAATAACGTCCAGGGACAATTATAATAAGTTTTACTTTTAAACAACAATTACCTTTAAATATAGATGGTGTTAAAGTTTATATCATAACGTTGTCATGGCAAAATATATACATACTGTCCTCCTTATCTTTTTTATATTATTTTAATAACTATATTTAAAAAGTATACAATTTTTTTTTTAATTTTACACTGTTGGATAAAAAAAATATTATATTTACCAATTACGAGCACACTACTAAATTATTTATAAAACAACTAAAATATTCAATTTGTTTTTATCCTAACGAAAATAGAGGTGTATAATGATTATTTTTTAATAATAAAAAAAAATGATTATCAGCATAATAAAGTAACATTATTTATGTCTTCTTTCTTACAAGACATGGACCAACATTATCTCCACATTCTTGATTGTGTTTATTATGGCTTCCATCACAATATGGGAACTATAAATAAATGTTAAGAAAAAAATAATATAATAATGATATACCTTTTCACTTTTCCAGCAACGACATAAAGAAACCTTCTCACCAATATCTTCAACATCAATGACATCAACAACCTTAGCTTGATCTAATTTAAGTTTTTTATTAATTCTATACTTTCCACTAAAATGATTAGATAAATAATATCCTAAACCAATTCCAGCACCAAGTAAAGCAACACCATACAAGACTGCCTTGGTAGTATGGCATGGTGTAGTACCACATGATCCAGTAGCCATTGAGCAAGTCATAATTTTTTGTAACAAAAAAATTTGAAAATAACCTTAAAAATAAGCAATATATAAAGAGAATAAAATCAATATTATTTGTTAAAAACAAAGTAATAAAATTGAGTGTAAAAGTAGTGGGTTATACAAAACAATCTTTAACATCATGGTGACATTTACCCAAATATATATGAAGAAATATTTTAAATATAGAGAAAAATTGATAAAAATATAGACCAAAGTTTAAAGATTTTAACCACAATATTAGTTTATCAATATGATGATAATAAAATTTATTCTTTAATATAATAATTTAAAAATTGATTGAAATGGGTAATTGTTTTTTTGATTTAAATAATATGTCTTAAGAATGATACTTTGAATTTGACACGTAAAATGATATATTATATATATATACATATCTTCGAATAAATTTTAAATGATAAAAAGTGACTTTTTTATATGCATTTTCCTCGTTATATAATTAATTTTTTTTTTAAAATGAAACGCTCAGACATCCGTCCCCATGGCATCAACAGTATTACGGCATCCAGCTTAGGTTCTCCCTTATTCAGGGAACTGAATGTGAGCCCATGATATTAGACTGGGGAGAAATCATCATTGCTGAATAGAAGGTGGAGTTTTTATCATCATATTGTAATTACTAATTTCAATGTCAGTTGGGTTGGATGAATACTAAAGAATGAATAAAAAATATTGAATTGAGAAATTTATTTAAATACAAGAAAATGTTACAATATTAAAAATTAATTATTAACAAAATTATTTTTTTTTACAGAAATATACAATAAAACTTTAAAAATTAGATTAAGTATTAAAAAAATTGGGGGATAAATTACCAAATGTATTATTTGACTGATTAGTTAAATTCATATCCAAATCAAATGGCAAATGGAAATTATTATGTGGTGATTCAATGACAAAATCATTTTCATTGATTTGTTCACTATTATTGATACCATCATTCATGTTAATGATAAATGGGGATGTGGCATCAGAAATAGTTCGAGCATGTTCAATCAATTCACTAGGTATTTCACTTGTTGTTGTGATATTTTTGTTAATATTAGAAGATATCTTTTTAATAACTTTTTTTATTGCATCTAGATATGTTAGAGCTGAATTATTTCCTAATGTTAATGGTGGTAATCCTTCACTGACGTTAAATGCAATTTGTTTCAAATTATCAGCTGTCCATTGATTTTCATTACCTCTTTTAGTCTGAGTAGATAATTTTTTTCCATCATTCAATGCTTCCTTCCTTTTCTCCAACATCTTTGAAACTGGTGACAATTCTGTACATAATAAATCTTTTAATGAATCCTCTATCGTTGAATCTTCCAAGAATTCTTCACGATTTTCAGTTGGCTGAATATTTTCTATACTTTTGAGAAATTTACTACTTGATATTGATGATGAAAAAATTGCTTCTTCAAAACGAACATTTCTCTTATTAAATAATAACTTTTCATTTTCAACGTCGTCAGGTTTTTTTCTTCTAATAGGTTGACTTAATTCTAAATCATTATCATTTCTTCTTCTTTTACTTCTTTGCTTATTCTTGTTTGGAGAATCAAATGAATCCGGAAGAACAAAATCCTCTCCAACATGTTCATCATTTGTCTTATACTTATCAAAAAGGAATGACAATTTTTTGGGTGGAAATTCTTGATGACATGTATCATCATCATTATCAACCCCCTCCAAAGGTTTATTCAAAAATTCTTTTAATTTTTCACGAGCCTTAAAATTTATATTAATTATTTGTTAATATTAATATGAATAAACTTACTCTTACTTGTTCCTCCTGTGGTAAATTTCTAATTAAATATTTTGAATTTTTTAAGCTTGAAAAAAGTCCATTTTTCTTCTTTTTATTATCTTTCACAATTTTTGTATTTTTATGAATAGTTATTGGGACTAGTACAGGTTGTTGTGTATTAGTATCATTAAGGTTAAAATTACGTCGTATCATCACAAGTATTTGAGTTGTCAATAGAATCTAATATATGTTAAAAAGTAATAATAATAACAAAAAAAATGGAGTGAGTAACTTGTATAAAGAAATGAATGACTATAAAAAGATTACCACAAAAAGAATAAAACAAAATGCAATCTGTGAGAATGTTACCTTTTATAGGACACATTCCCATAATCGAACATATATATTCTATTCAAATTTTCATTATTTTCAAATAATCATTAGTATTGCCTTATGTATACTATATATTTCATTACATTTTTTTTTATTTAGAGATGTAATTAATTATATATTTAATATAACGAAAGTTTTTAATAAAATGATATAACAATAAGATTATATTTTCATTAAATTTGAAATATTTTTTCTTGAGCTGACATTTGTGCTTTGATCACTCCAGTAATATAATTAACCATTGAATAGTCATTGGCGGTAGCTGAAGTTATTTGTTCCCAGTTATCACCAACTTTACCAGATACAAATTTTTCCATAATATCATATAGCTTTCTATCAAATTCCAAGTTTGGTTCTTGTTCCTTTTTAATAATATTATCAACATAAACTTTAATACCTTCTAAAAATCCCAGCAATTGTCTAAATCTTTCAGCTTGATTGTTAACGGTATTATCAATAGGTATTTCACGATTAGGTGTTTGAAGGCCTTTCTTACAGAAATTTAAAGCTACACGCTCACCTGGAAGAGCTGCTAATGTTGTTGGGAGTGATTGAAGAATATAACCATGTTTCTGATTTCCAATAGCAGCATCATGATCAATGTATGCTCGGATTGGCATTATATCATTTCTATTTTCTTCAAACATTGGATTCATCATAAATAAAACAGTTGGACATTTGAAGTCTTTAGAATATGGTTGTTGAGCTATTATTTCACTATAATATTGATGAATTTGTAATGTTACATCAGTAACCTCTTCACCAGTCCAAAACCATCCTAGAAGATATTCTGATTTATGTGTTCTTCGTAAAGTATCTCTCATCCTAATATTATAAGTAAAATCTAATGCTGGTAAACCATTAGGTGTATCTTCAGAAAATGGTACAACATAAGCATTTGTCACATGAATGACATTATCTACACCAAGATATCCACATAATGATCCCATTGTTCTTCCAACTCCTTTTTTAGAAATAGATCTTCTTTGAAATGCATCACAAACAGTGAGATAAACTACAGGATGAACTTTAACTGTATAATCAGCCATTATTGATTAAAATAAGTTCCTAAAAATATTAAATTAAATTAAAAATAATTTTTAATAAATATATAAATAATTAATATAAATAAATATCATAAAAATAATGTATAAATAATTGAAAAAATTCAAATATTTTAATAACACTTTTCTCCAACGAAAATACATACACATTTTATAATCTTAGATAAACGTTCCTCCATCCACAGTCACCGGTAGAAGTAAAATTTTCGTGTCAAGAATGCATGTCCCATTGAAAATGTTTATTTATTTCAATAAAATAAAAATTTAATTTTCATTATATATATATATATTTTTTTATTTTATAAAAAGTAAAAAGTTAATACTAATAATACTGTTGGCCAACTTAATTTTTTTTATCATTATAATATACAATAACATGATATTTTCAAATAATTAAACATAAAATTTAATTATTAATATTTTTAAAAAATTTTATAAATTATTATGGTATTCTATTTAATGCAATATTTCCCAATTCTCTTTCCGTTTCATCATTTAACGTTAATCCTTCTGTAAAATTAGCCATTATTTTTAGGAGTGGTGGGAATATACAAAGTGCCATATCAAACATCTTATCAATAGCATCACCTTGATTTGCCTTTGTCCAAGTATGTTTTGAGAGATCAGCTAACCTTCGACTAATCAATTTTGTTATAATTTCAGGATCACAACCAGGATTCATTTGGAAGTTTGCTTCTTCTATTGGTACAGGAAGATCTTTAGGTACATCTATTGTATTTGTATTTAATGGATCTATAATATTCTGAATACTCTTTTTTATTACTTCATTCTCTTTACACAGATACTCTGATACTCTTTTAATTTTTGATTCATTAAATGGATCAATTAATGTATAGTCTGGATTTTTATCATCTTCGATGATGAAACGATCATTATCATTCTTTGAATTTGTTAACATTGTTCTTTCTATGTTTGAAGCTCTATTTGTTTGAATTGGTCCTGTTTTATAGCCATAGAAATTACTCAAACCATCTGTATTACCAAAATTATTTCTATACATTGGTGTCCTACTTCCCGACAATGTTGCAGTTGATGCACTTCTATGTATTTCAAGACCTTTTTTATTAAATCGTGATATAACATCATATCCATTCATCATATGACGAGGTCTTATTATTGATCCATCAAAATTTTTCTCTGTAACTCCTGCTTCAGATAAATCAGATACATTAAAGCATCTTCTAACAATTCTACCTATACATCCATTAGGTAATCGTACAATCTCACCAGTTTTACCATTAAAATCAACAAATGATACATATTTTAATGTTTTAGAATTATTTTCATTTTTACATATACGTAATATACTAAAATTTAATCCTTTCCAATGGCCACGATTACCAAAATCTAATGGTATCTCATCACCGGGATTAACCCATCCATACCATTTCCTACAATTCTTACCAATACACCTCCAACGATGTTTATTCTTAGTTGATTGTTGTGGTCTAACCTGAGCTTGACATATAAAACATAAACGTATTCCACCAAATCCTGCTGGAGGTGTAAATTTAGCTTTTTTATGAAGAACTTTATATTTCTCTTTTGTTTGCATTTCCATATCTCTACTTAACCTAGGATCACTTTGCCATATCTTGTTTCTTTTTGTTGGATCCAAACCCAAATTACTATTAAGTGAATATAAAGAATTCTTTATTTGACTATTTGAATGTATAGGTGTACTATTTTTACGTGGTCTACCAACTGGTCGACGATTTTTAGTCTTATATTTCTTTTTTTCTTTTACATAAGGTACTACATCAAGTTTAGGAATCTTAATAGGACGTTTACCATCCTCTCTTTCAATAACAGCCTCAATATTTGAATTTAATTTATTTGTTAAAGATTGAGAAGTATTTAATTCATTAGAATTATGAATTCCTCTTGAAGGATGAGAACGTTTTCTAGAATCACCACTAATTCCTGTTGATGTACTAGGTCCTGGAGTTTCCGATCCTTCTTGTTTTACAACAGGTAACTTATCAGCAGGAACTCTTTCGTTGTATGCTTGACATGATTCTCTAGCACATTTATATCTATCATTACATATATAACATCCATAACCACATTCTGTACAATTTTTACCTTCAATGAGATCAGATTGTTGAACGGTACTAATTCTTTCCGAATCCGAATATACACCATTTGGATGATCAAGGAGTTTCATAAATTCATGAGGATTAAATTCTTGATCAAAATTGAAATCACTGAAACCACTCAAGAGGCGACTACGTTTTGAAAATACTTCTGATCCAACTGACAAACCACCATAACTGTATTGACTGATACTGGCAATCCTATCCCTGGGACTTTTAAACAAGTTTTGGAATTCATTAGACTTTCCATTACCACTAAATTCTGAAGCAACTCTACTTCGAGGAATAGGATTTAAAATATTCATATCAAAATCTAAGTTTCCAAAGAAAGTTGGATTTATAGATTCAAGATCAGGGCAATCAGCAGCACAAAAGTTATCAGCAAATGAAAAACTTTCATTTTTTTGTCTTCTCCTTCTACTACCACCACTACTAACACTTTTACTTTTAGCACTATGCATAGCTGAAGTTAATTTAGCTCTCTCCAAATAAGCACTAAAGCTTCCTTCATTTGATTTTCTGGTGCTACAACTTTTTGTTCTATGTCTTCTTCCTGGTAACAATACATCATCAAAAATAGAATTACAATCAGCATTCATCTTAATATAACCATGTGAATCACCAAATATATCTTGCATATGTGATTCTCCACCAATAGGATACATTGCATCATAAATATTATTCGGATCATTACTATTATATTCATTGGGCATTCCATTCAATTCATCTTCAATTTTTATCTTTTTATTAACATCTTGATTTGTAGATAATGATGTCTCTCTACTACTTTCAGATGAAGAAGCATTATTAAAGTTGACTGCCGGCTCCAAACCAGCCGCCTCCCTAACTTCTTTCAGAGCATTTTCAAATGATTTCTTCTTATTTGAGACTTCATACTTTTCCCTATTCTCTAGATAACTCCATAACTCTGTTTCTTTTAAATATGCATGTTCATTTGTGCCAAAAAATAATACTAAATATTTACTATCAACACCTTTTCCATTAAACTTTGGTGTTGCAATAATCTTTAATAATAAAAGGATAAAATATTTTTCAAAGATACTACAAAACTTACTCTACCAGGCCAATGAGGAAAACCCTTCATCTTCGCCCACACAAGATCATTAACAACATACTTGCGTCCAGTAGCCATGATATGTGACTTTAACTATGTTTGCTTAACAATCTATTTACAATGAAAATATAGATAACACAAAACCTTATATGTATATATATAATTGTTTATATTTTCCAAATTTACAAATATTTGATTTAATTATTTTATATTTGAAGAATGATCTGACAATCTTTAGATCATTAAAAATTAGAAATCTATAAAATAAAAAGAAGTCAAGTGAATCAACAAAGAATGAACGTTAACACAGTCAAAAAAANAAAAAAAGGCAACTTTTAAAGATGGTTCAACTTTATTTTTTAATAAAACGTTTAAAACATGGTATAAAGAAAATATATCTTATGACTTTTAACGTACATTGTCCTCTTCCACTCTAACATGATGTCAAAATGAGAAATGAAATAAATTGAAAAAGATACAATATTGTTCATATAAAATATTAATTATTCATAATGAAAAAAAGAAAAAGATTCATGATTTTGATGTATATGAGATAAAAATGGTATAAAAGGAATGTAAAAAGGAAAAGTATATATAATAAATAATAAAATAATATGTATGTATGTGTATTTCAAAAATATTGTTAAATTCCAGTATATGACATTTGTTGGTAATGGTTTTAATGTTAGAAAAAGAGAGTATGATACATAGAAAGAGAGATAGGAAAATAGATATGAAATGGTATCTTTTAGAAAAACGAAATTTTATTTTAGGAAGGAGAGTATTACAAGAAAAATGATATAAGTGCATTTGAAAGAGAAAGATTAGATGTTCTGTTAGTTTTGTATTATAACTAGTGATTGGAATGTCGTATATTGGGAGAGAGAAAATAATATAGAAGTTTGTATGTGTGTATGTATGATGAATGCAGTATTATATAAAATTTTATGATAGTAGCTAGTCTACTTGTATATTTTATGGATACTGCAAGATCAGTCTACAGCACCACATAGAAACCTTGTCAATTGGAGGGAGAAAATGTAAAGTGGAAGGTGTAGAGAGACGGGGGAAATGATTGTGTATTAATAGAATAATTATAGTACAAATGTGTGTTATATAGAGGGTGGACGTTAATGCGCAATAATAATGTATCTAATATTATTAGTTGGCGGATTATAAAAATATTTAATTATACAACATTTAAACTAATCATCATTTTTATATCTTTTAGTAGTAAAATAAAACTTAGACATTTTTAAAATGAGGAAAATAATTATTATATATGATTTATTTAAAAAGGATTTACATAATTAAATGATAAATGGATATATGTAGTGATAAGGTAAAACAAAATCTGAATATTAATCTTAATTTCCTTTTATAATTGCCAAAAGTGCATCTCTGTAGTCACCACCACAATCACCTTTAATCATATCAGCCAAAGTTTTGTTATATTTTCTTTCAAAAGCCATGGCAATATCTCTAAGATCGATTTCTGATCTAGAAACAATAATTCTAATAAGATCTTTATCTCTAGTTCCTAAACCTTTCATGCTATCATAAAGTAATCCGGCAAAAAACATTGGTGTATTTCTAACAACTTCAATAATAGCTAATAATGATTTCTTAATATCTCCAGAAAATTCTCCTTTAACAGCATGTTCAATTGTATGTTCAGCTACCTTTTCATATTCATCAAAGACCATAGCTAGGTGACAATTTGAACGTGTACCTAAGATGGTGATAAATGTTGACTCATCAGTTCCAAGTTTCATTTCACCAGCTCTATATAATTCTCTAGCATCTTGATTGGCTCTAAGATGATCTGGTGGAGCACATTCTTCTCTACATCCAGTAGATAATGAAACAAGGATACGTTCAAAATATCCAGATGTATCACCCTTTATATCTTTTTCTAAATCACGTTTATATTTTTGTTGATAAACATTTTTAATTTCATTAATTTGAGCATTTGTTCTGGAACAAAGAATTTCAATTAAGACAGATTCTTTAGTTCCAAGACCAGCCATAGCCTTATGAAGTTCTTGAGCATCATACTCAGCTGGTGGAACCATTAAAGCTACAATGAGATCTTCAAAATCTCCGGATAACTCAGATTTAAGATCCTTGATAAGATCTCTACCATGGAGTTGTTTGTATGATTTGAGGATTTCTTGTCTCTAAAAATTTAAAAGTTAAATATTAATTTAGTTTAAACTAACCTGCCAATTAGATCTTTGAGTTAAAATTCTAATTATGGCAGCTTCATCAGTTCCGAAACCTTTCATGGCTTTTCTTAAAGCTTCAGCATCATGATTTGGATGAAAATCATCGTGTGGTTTAATACTTGGTCTAGCTGTATGCATTTTTTGTTATAAAATAAAAGTTAACTCTAAAAATATTTAACAGTGAAGATCAATATAATATAGATGAAAGAGAAAGGACATAAATTACAGATAATAAATATTTATAAACGTTGATAAACTTTAGAATATGTGTAGGGGAAAAATTTTTTTGTTAAAATATTTATTATGTGATAGCTAAATAGAATGGGGTGTATTGGGTTAAAAAAAAAGTCTTTTGTTACTTGTACTTTGAATAAATTAAGAAGAAATTTCTAATATAATGATGATTATAAATGAATTTATATACGCAAGATTTATAAGAACTTTATATTTCAAAATAAAGTGGATGACGATTGATAAAGGGGGGAAGACAAATAGAGTATATGTAGAGATATTAATAATGATGATGAGTCATTTTTTTCCATCCAAAAACATATATGACAAATGCGAAGGAGTATATTATGTTTTTATATGATTCATCAATAGATTGTTCTTATCTTCGAAATAATCAACAATAAGAAATGACATTTAAAGGTAACCCAAAAGTGTTGTTAAACTTTGGTAAGAAGTTAAGTAGTTTAAATAATAATAGTTTTGACGAAAAATTATAATAATATTTGAAGAAAGTGTATATATGTACTGATTTAATATGTATATCAATGTTTTGAAATGTCAAAATGAATAATGTATTAATTTGGGAGAAAACATTTAACATTGAACAATTCTAAATGGAGGACGTTGAATAGAATGTTTAATTGTAAAAGTGATAACCAATTATTATCACGGATCAAATGTTTTATAATGTTGAGAAAGGTCTCTCTTTTAAAGACGTTTTAAAAAAATCATACATTGATGTATAAAATATTTAGTTTAAAAAAAAATTTTTAAGTAATAATTAATTAATAATGTCACAATATTTCAACAATATTATTTCTGTAACAAAAATGTCATTAATATATATATATATAAAAATAATTTCTATTGATTCAGATATTGAGGAAGAATAGCTGTCCTAAGGGAATCTTCAGGTCTCATTTCCAATATAGCTTCTGTACCTTGATTGAAATTAATAGTTAAATTACCATCAAGAACAATTTGCGCATTTGAACAACGAGACTTGACACGAATATTTTTACAAAAACCACGAGATTTTGTCATTGGGAATGTAGCATTGAAAACTGGATCACGTACAGAGAAGGACATTTCTATAAACAATTATGTATTAAATAAATAAATAAAACATACTTTCATATCCTGGATCGAATTTTAATTTAGAATTAAATTTATTACATGCTTCCTCAACAAATGCAGCTGTTCTTTTACCTTTAAAATCAACATTTAAATCTTCTAAGACATCAAAAATAGCTTCCATTTTTTGTTCAGTTATTCTATTTATATTGTAATGCCATGAAGATGAACCTGTTCCAGTACAAACAGTTAAACCACTTGATTTTTGTTTTAACATTGGTCCATCATCAATTTGTAATTCATAATAACTAACTCTTGCTGCATGAGTTTCACCAATAAATACTTCATTCAATGCTAAAGATTCATGATGATTTTCATTATTAATAATAACATCACCATTACCAATAGTATTATTTGGTGATAGGGGTGGAGAACCATTGACTGATTTGATAATTTTAACTCGAATTCTTTGTCTCTTCATCCATTCAAAGTCACCATTCAAAAAATCATTTATCTGTATACTAGGTGAAATATTTGCTTTACCAGCAATACATAAATGTCCTTCCGATCCGATAGGGTCTGTATTAATACCAATTAATGGTATTCCAGGTGGTACGTGACTAGCTGCAGTCAAAAATGTTCCATCTCCACCAGCAGAAACTATCAAATCAGATGCTTTGACAATAGTTTCATTAAAATCATCTCTTAAAACAATTTTGCTTCTAATATTTCTTTTCTTAAATGTATCAACAATTTCATTAACAAATTCATCCTGTGAATCTTGTTTACCTTCCAACTCATTTATATTAACACCAATTTTTTCTAATCTTTTGATAAATTTTTCTTGATATCTATCTTCATATTTGACTTTATATTTTTTTAATAAATATTGTAATTTTGTTGTTTTTGTCAATATAACAACATTTTTTGGTTTAAATACCTCCTTCTATAATATTTAAAAAATGGTTATTATTATTATCCAAAACAACAATATAAACATACCTCATTATTATCATTAACAACAACATTCATCATTCTTTTTGAAAATTGGTGAATGGAGGAAGTATTATTGATAGATAGTGTATCAAATAACAAAATACTTGCTTTTCTCAAAAAAGGAACTTTCATTAATAATGATAATATTTTTTTTTTAATATTTAATAATGAAATGGTAGAAAATAAATAATAATGTAATATTGTCCCTTTTTTGTTTAAAAATATAATTTTTTAAATTTATATGTACAATGATGATATCAAAAATAGAAATATAAAAAATGTATAATATTTTAATATAACTCTTCTCTCTCAAGTCTTTCTTTCGTCCAAGACATATATAATATTTTATGGTAATTGGTATTTTTAATTTAAATTTCCTTTTTTCTTTTCTTAAGAAATGTTTAAATATCTAGAGAATAATAAATATATTATTATAATAATAATTAATAATAAAATTAATACTATTAAATAAGAAGTATTAAAGAAAAAAAAAACAACTTTTTTTGTTGTATTAAGTGTGATTAGTAGTGAAAAAAAGTTATAAATAGGGAATATAATTCTATTTTCTCTAATCTTCTTTCAAAAATATATACGTAATATAGAAAGAAAATGATTTAAATAATAGTTTATGTATATATGTACGTCTTTGGGATGTCGACACAACTGATAAAAATTTTTTCTTCATATAAAATCTATAACATTAAATTTTGTTTTTGAATAATTTTAAATAACAAAAATTGCCCTTTTTGATAATGGAAAATATTTGTTGAGGTGAAACATTATGCTTTCAATGGTCCAAAGATTCAACATTAAGTAGGAATAAGAAGGTATTAAAAAAAATTAATATGCTAAACATATAAAATAGAGGTTACATTATTCGGAGAGTTTATCTATGATTTTTAAAATATAAATATCTCACTAAAAAATAAATAAATAACATCTAACCAATTGCTTTAAAATAATAAAAACTATTAATAGAAAATGGATGGAAGTGGAAATATGATTTAAGAAAAAAGGTAAACTTTTTGATGATTAAAATTTAATCTAATCTAAAAGATGTATATGCGAAAAAATTTTATAAAAGGGGATAGATAATATATGTTTGAAAGTTAATAATATTAAAATGAAAACTTTTCTTTCTAACCTATCCTTCCCTTTTCTTGTAATATCAAAATTTTATAAATGATAAAATGTAGTTAAATATATAAACAAAATTAAAAGACATTCTATCAATTTGTATATTAATGATTAAGTTCATAAAATTAATATATATATAATGAAATTTGGAGAAAAGATTTAAAATAATGATTACGTAATAATTTACATACACAATGGAGTGATAAGGTTTAAAGTAAAATGGTTTTTTCAAAATAAAGTTTGCCATTTACGAAATAAATGATAAAGTAGGTTATAAAAAATTACTTATTGTTTATAATGAAAAGTATCATACTGGGTAGAAGAACCAACTAATAAAAAGACTACATACTACAATTAATTAAAAAACGTATTTTTTTAAAAAATACATATTTGATTATATTTTGAATTAACAAATAATTTAAAAAAAAAGAAATTTTTGTTTAACAATTTATATATAACTAATATTCAGATAAAAATCTGATATAAAAGTTAACAATAACAATATAAAAGGAGAATTATAACATGAAAAAACCGTTTGAGTATTGGCTCGAGAGTATTTTCTTAGTCGAAAAGTCCGAATCCCATATCTTCATCTTCAGATTCCTCCTTAACTTCTTCCTTCTTCTTTCCAGCAGCGGCTGGGGCAGCATCTGCGACTGGAGCAGCAGCGGCAGCTGGAGCAGCACCAGCAGATCCAGCTCCTGATCCAATTGATGAGATGAGTCCAGCAACATCAACTCCAGTGAGAGCTTTAGCGAAAAGTCCTGGCCAGAATGGTTCAACGGTAACGTTGGCTGCCTTTAAGAGAGCTGCGATTTTGTCAGCAGTGATTGAAACATCTTCATCTTGAAGGATAAGAGCAGCGTAGACGCAAGCGAGTTCTTGAGTAGAAGCCATTTTTTTCAGTGCAAGTTGCTATTAAATTAAAGCCTTAGCTCGTTATGAGAACAAACACCGTCTAAAAAGATAAAGATAATAAAAAAATAGATTAAACATGTAAAGGTATGATATATGGTTTGATAACCAAATAGAATAAATAAATAAAACAAAAAAAATTGATAACAATTTTTTGAAGCTATCAATTTGAAAAAATTAAAACAATAACAATTTATTGAACCATAACAACGTCTCAAGATCATAGGCATTTTCTTCATCTCCATAACCATAGAATGTTTGTCTTTAACATCAATATAATTAAATAAGTTGTATTAAAACTTAAGCAACCAAGATGCATGCTCCACCAGCTTCCTTGATTTTCTTTTCAGCAGTGTGAGAGAAGAATTTAGCTTTAACAATCATTGGTTGTTTTGGTAATAATCCTTTTCCAAGAACTTTGTGGTATCCAGCAGCTGTAACATCAATAACTGGAGCCTTATCTTTAACACCAATCAATTTGGTACGGGTATCTTCTGGGACAAGAGTCCAGAGGTTCTCCAAATTTATTGTTGGTTTGTAAAGAGCGTTTCTGTTCAAGTGGAAAACTCTCATACCGACCTTTCCGAAATAACCTGGATGGTATTTGTCAAAGTTGATTCTGTGATGATGAGCACCTCCAGCATTACCACGACCTCCGGGATGCTTTCTATGTTTTCCTACACGACCATGACCGTGTGAGACATGTCCTCTAAGTTTACGTGTTTTACGAAGGCTATGGGCCATTCTGAAATTTAAAACCTATAAAAAAAAATAAATTAGTTGATCCCAAACATGAAAAGTATCAAAAAATGTAAAAAATTTAAGGATAAATAAATAAAAATGATAAAGAAATAATAATAATAATTTTATGGTATTCAGTAACACCAATTTGGTTAAAATATATCCACGAAATCATTAAAAATGGTTTCAATTTTAAAAGTTTAAAAATAATATATATCTCCTGTAACATAAAATATGTTGGAGTATAGTATCTATGGTTATAGAGCGCGACATGGTCTCGAAACAACAATTCCATAGATAAAAACCTGCACATCATATCTAGTGAAACATCTTTCCACAACGTACCAAAGAGGTTTTTTAAAGAAATACTTTCTTTATTTCACAATCTAAGTTTGATCTTAAATTCTATTGTCTTATCATAGTATTGATAACAATTAATTAATAATAATTTTTTATAGATACAGAAATAATGGCATCTTCAGCACAAAAATTGTTAGGAAGACTTGGACAAATTGGTGTTGGTTTAGCATTAGTTGGATCTGCAGCACAATCTGCTTTATTTAATGTTGATGGTGGTGAGAGAGCAGTCATTTTTGATAGATTCTCTGGTGTCCATAAAACTGTTCAAGGAGAAGGTACACATTTTGTCATTCCATGGCTTCAAAAACCTATTATTTTTGATATCAGAAGTACACCAAGAGCTGTTTCAACAATTACTGGATCTAAAGGTTAGTTTTTTTAATTAATTAATTTAATGAATAAATTATTTATAGATCTTCAAAATGTAACAATTACATTACGTATTCTTCATCGTCCAGAACCATCAAAACTTCCAGACATATATCTTAATATTGGTACAGATTATGCTGAACGTGTCCTTCCTTCAATTGTTAATGAAGTCTTAAAGTCAGTGGTAGCACAATTTGATGCTCATGAAATGATTACACAACGTGAAGTGGTATCACAAAGAGTATCAGAACAATTGGCTAAACGTGCTCAACAATTTGGTTTACTTCTCGATGACATATCAATTACTCATTTATCCTTTGGTCGTGAATTTACAGAAGCCGTTGAAATGAAACAAGTAGCACAACAGGAAGCAGAGAAAGCTAGATACCTTGTAGAGAAGGCCGAACAAATGAAAATTGCTGCTATCACAACAGCTGAAGGTGATGCTCAAGCTTCTAAATTATTATCAAAAGCTTTCTCTGATTGTGGTGATGGTTTGATTGAGTTGAGAAAAATTGAGGCAGCTGAAGAGATTGCTGAGAAGATGGCTAAGAAGCAAGGTGTTGTTTATCTTCCAAAGAATATTCAACCTCTTATGGCTATGCAATAAATAATTAAGAGAAGGAATGATTTCTTAATGTATATCAAATTAGGTAACAAATTATTACTATCTTTTTTATGTTATCTTGAATATATTTTTTTAATTTGATTTGAAGGACAATAATATGAAAGTGGTTGGAAAAAAAAGATGATGAAGTGCTCTTATTTAGAAAGTTTGTGCACTTTGATAATGAAAAAATGTTATTGATATTTGTTTATGTTATTTATGTAGTTGATTTTTGTTTATTCATACTAATCTCAATTTTTAGAATAATTGGAGATTAAAAAAAAAGTAGTTAATATTTTTTTTATAATAAATAGATAGTATACTTTTTCTATCATCAAAATACACATGGTTATAAACCAATCATATCTTATTAATAATTGTTTATAGAATGATAAATTTTTTTTATAGGTAATCAAACAAAAGAAAGATTCATAATGGTAGTTCTAACATGTCGTTTTTATGCAGAAAAATTTCCAGATTTGGATGAACCAGTAATGGTAAATGTACGAAGAATTGCTGAAATGGGTGCATATGTAACGTTATTGGAATATAATAATATTGAGGGTATGATTCTTCTTTCGGAACTTTCTCGTCGTCGTATTCGTTCAGTTAACAAACTTATAAGAATCGGACGTTCGGAATGTGTTGTTGTTATTCGTGTCGACAAGGATAAAGGATATATAGATTTATCAAAACGTCGTGTTTATGCAAAGGATCTTCTTCAATGTGAGGAAAGATATTCAAAGGCTAAGGCTGTTAACTCAATTTTAAGACATGTTGCCGAACAACTTGGTTATAAGACTGATGCACAACTGGAAGATTTATATACAAGAACAGCTTGGTACTTTGATGAAAAAATGAAGAAGAAAGCTGCATCACATGGTGTTTTTAAAAAGGCTGTTTCTGATCCAACTGTTTTTGATGAATGTGATATTACAGAGGATGAAAAAAGCAAATTGTTAGAAGAAATAAAAAAGAAACTTACACCACAAGCTGTTAAGATTCGTTCTGATATTGAGGTTTCTTGCTTTGCATATGCTGGTGTTGAAGCTGTTAAGGCTGCTCTTCTTGAAGGATTAAAACATTCAAATGATCAAATAAGCATTAAGATAAATTTAATTGCTGCACCATTGTTTGTTGTAACTTGTCAAACTCTTGATAAAGAAGATGGTCTCTCTGCTGTTAATTTGTGTTTAGAATCTATTAAAAAGAAGATTGAAGAGATGCAAGGAACATTTAAAATTGTAATGGCACCTAAATTTGTTACTGATCTTGATGAGGATGAAATTAAGAAAAAACTTGAAGCTCTTGAACTTGAGGATGATGATGAAGAGAGTGGTGTTGATGATGATGGACTTGTTGCTCCTGAAGGTTTAGATAAAGCAGCAGATCTTCAAGAATCAAAGGATAAATTACATGGAAAGAAGACATCTCATGAGGATGATAGTGATTAAGTTATATAAATAATTCAACATGTTATTGTTAAATATTTTTTGTTTGTTTTTAACAATGCTGGGATTTTTTTAAATATCATTGTTTTATTTAATAATTAGTTTATTACAAATAAACGGTGAAAATTATTATTAAAAATCTTGAGAATACTATAACCCGAAAAGTATAATCTCCCCTGAAATAGTTTATTCATGGCCAAAATATTGATTTTAGTATTAATCTACTGGAGCTATACTAATACTTTTCAAGTTTTTATTAATATCATTCGTTGTTCGAAGGCTTGCTCTTCTGTTCATACTTATTTTTGTAGCTATATCGGCTTCTTCCTCATCATTATTGTTTTCATAATACACAGGAAATGATAATTCTGTTTGAATTGATATTTCTTTTCTATTATTCATATCTTGCATTTCTATATTTTCACTAAATTCTCTATCTTCAGATTTTATTTCAAATATTTCAAGTTTTGGTCCTTCCCCTTCATTCTTATCTTCCTCATTTTGAGGTACTACTTTGTTTGTCCTTAATGGTGGCAAGGATTTTGAAGGCAATACATCTGGAATAACATTCACATTCTCATCAACACTTTCCATTTGTTGTGGTTCACCACTATAAATATTACCATTTGCAGCTCTTTCTGCTTGTTCAAGTTTAGCATCCTCTTCAGCATGCTCTGCTTGCAAGGCTGCTAGACGATGTTGCCTTTTCACTCTCTCTTCTTGTTGTTTCTTCTTCAATTCTTCTATAGCTTGCTGAACTCTACTATCGATAGCATCAAAATTTTGTTTTATATCATCAAGTAACCATTCGAAACCTTCAATAATATATGGATCAATATCTTTACCATACCCTTTTAGAGCATTACAATTAATAACTTTAAAATGTGAATTAGTCTCAGCTGCAATTTGATGCAATGAAGTTTTATCACAAAAATCAAACTCTGTTACATTATTATCACCATCTTTTTTATTCAACAATATCAGTATAGGTTTCCCAGACATATCAGGATTATTAACAATAGCTTCCATCATTGTTTTTGCTGCTAACAAATCTTCATCCGAATGATTACTAGTATCCCAAACAAACACAGAACCATAAACTTCACCATAATAATTGGTCCATATTTCTCTAATCTTTTCATTACCACCTAAATCATATACTTTTAAATTGGCTCTTAAAAATTTTAACGATTCTTGACTAAAACCATTTGTTTTTGTAACATTTTCAGGTGATTCTAAAAAAATATTTTAATAAACATATTAAATAAATTACCTCCTCTTAATGCTTTAATAATTGTAGTCTTTCCAACTCCTTCTGGGCCTAGTAAACATAAGGTAATTATTTTTTTATCACTAGCAGGAAAAATTCGATTTTTTCTCTCTTTAAAACCACCAGAACACAGACCACAATTTCCCATATTAACAATAAATTAATTTTTATATATAAACTTTAGGTGATATGTATTTTTTACACTAATAATAATAGTTGGAGTATATTAAAAGTATACTATTAGGAGATAAAGAGTAAACAGAAAATCCAATAAAATATAAAAGTGACCATTTATAATAATGGTAGGAGGAAATAGTTAACCTTTAAATATATAATATTAATATATCTCAAGGATTAATGTTATTAAAATATAAATTTATCAATACCTATCAAAGGAAAGTGCAATTATAAATAATTAGATGAAACAATATTATTAAATTGAAACTTTATAACATAAATAAAAATTTAATCATCAAGGTATAGGAATAAAAAGGAAAAGTAGTTAATAATATTTTCCTGGGAAATTTTTAAAATTATATATCTATAATAGTGATAAAAATATCTTTTTAAAGTTTTAATTAATTAAAAAGAAGCCTAGTTATATATTTATATAAAGAAGTGTGTTGTTTTAATTTAAAATGTTCTATAATAATAATAAGTATATTTAATAGAATAGAATTTTTAAGAAATATTGATATAATGGATTAAAAATGTAGAAAAAATATTTCTTTGTATATGTATAAAATATTTAACAATACGATAGGATAAAACAATATAACGCACCTTTTTTATTATATAATTTGTTCTTACTACCTTTCAATTACAAAAAAAAAATACTTTGTAATAAATTTTAAATAATATTCATCTTTTAAACATCATAATATTTGTTTTAAAAAATTAAAATATGATAAAATTAATTTTATATCAATGTATGTCTATTTCTAATTATCTTTATCTTGTTAACAATAATAATGAAAAATTAATTTTTTCTTAATAAATAACAGTAATATGGTGATATGAATATTAATACTAATTCTTTTAATATGAAGATAATTTTTCAAGACTTTGATACATATATTAATAAATATGTATATGTATTATTTGTTGAAAATCATAATACATAAAAAGGTTGCTATGGTAATTGTTTAAAATATAATATTGTTTTCCAATTTTTTCTATCATTTAAGGTGATGATGTCAAAATGGAAGACAGGTTCATTATAAGCAAATAATTATGTGCCAAAACTTGATAATTTGAAGTTCATTAAAAGCATATTGATTAAATGTCATTGCAGATAGGTACTAGTTGTTATGGGTGACATACACTCCTCTTCCATCGGCCATGAATCGTTTGGAGGCTGATGATCATTGTTTTCCATCTTCCTACTTTATTTATTTCAAAAACTATTGGTGCATAAACAAAAAAAAATTAATTTAAAAACTTACATTAATTTTAAAGATTCAGACTCTTTATCAACTCTATCAATTGCTCATACTTACCACTTTTTATAAAATCTCAAAAAAGAATATTATATGAGTACATGGAAATTAAAAAAAATAACCCTATATGACGATTAGAGTCGATTGGTTAGTCGGAGCCATCCTTAAAAATGATAAAAATAATAAAATGATGTTTTCTCATTAAAAACGTCAGAATTCTTAATTTCTGACATCAAAAATGAAATCTACGTAAAAAATTACGTAGAAATACTTTTTTAAATATTTAAAAATAAGTAAAAAATACCGTTGAATCCTCATTCTCCAAAAACGACCCTTGAAGCCATTGTGCAGCAAATGAAAACTAAAAGGTATTTTGATCAACTAAAATTGGATTTAAGGGTAAATTGACATGAGAAATCGATTGGAATGTGCAGCAAAGTCATATCTTTGCTCATTCAAAAGATATGGCACTTTTAATATTTTTTAAAAAAATGATAAGAAAATAATTGATGATTTCTTATCAAAAACCTCAGAATTTGCAATTTCTGATACCAAAAATGAATTCTACGTATAAAATTACATAGAATTACATGTTTAAATTATTTAAAAAGCTTAAATAATACCGTTGAATCCTAATTCTCCAAAAACCTCTTTTGAAGCCAGTGTGCAGCAAATGGAAACTAAGAGGTATTTGGACTAAGGAAAACTGGTTCTAGGGGTAATTTGGCATGAAAAATTGATTGGGACATGCAGCAAAGTCATATCTTTGCTCGTTCAAGAGATATGGCATTTTTAAAATTTTCAAAAAAATGATAAGAAAATAAATGGTGTTTTCTTATCAAAAACGTCAGAATTTATAAATTCTGATACCAAAAATGAAATCTATGCATAAAATTACATAGAAATACATATTAAAGTAATTAAAAATAAGTTAATTAAACCATTGAATCTTAATTCTCCATAAATGGCTTTTGAAGCATTTGTGCAGCAAATAGAAACTAGGAGATATTTTAACTAATGAAGACTGATTTTAGGGGTAATTTATTATGAAAAAGTGATTAGAACGTGTAGAAAATTGATATCTTTACTCGTTCTGATGATATGATAAAAATAGTAATTTTTTAAATGGTGATTCAGAAGCTTAATGTGGAATTTAATTTATTATTCAAATCGGTTTTATCGTCTTTAGTGCTAACAGTATACTTAAGTGTTCATTGATGGCAATATTTTTTGTAATGATATTGTATAATTATAATTAAATTATATGAAATATATGATTATTTGATCAAAATTAATTGTTTTCCTAATAAAAGTGATACTTTAATATAATTTCATTTCATTTACTTTATGCAAAATTAATATTTTTTATGATTTTAATTAAATAATTTATTATAAATTTAAATATTTAATATATAAACAAAGTTTATATTGTTTTGAAAAGGTTCATTTATTGTTGCTTTACTTTTAACATTATTTTTAATATTTAGTCTCTTATTTGAGTACTTTAATGATAAGATATGATTTTTTAATTAGTCTATTCAAATTCTACATCAAAAATTATCCTTTATTAGTTCTAAAAACATTAAAAAAATATAAAAAAATTTATAGTAATTTTTTTCATACCTTTTTTCGCATGCTCCGATCCTTTTGAAACTTCTACCATTCTATTCAAATTATATCCATATAAATTATTAATACACGTGAAAAATTATTCTTTATACCTTAGAAAAAATTCAATCTACATCTCGTTATATTCTTGGCAAGTATATATTACATCTAACTTTCCTTCTCAAATCAATCAGATATAATATTTCTTATAAA
>LM523164.1:194272-219835 GCA_000941615.1 Parastrongyloides trichosuri
TTTTTTTTTCTTCTTTCTTACAAACAATAATAAAGAAGATAAAAAAAATATGTTATTGAAAATGGTAGAAAAATAATAGTGATAAAAAGAGATTAAATAATGATAAATGAAATAACAATAGCTAGAATATGTTAACTATGAAATTTAAAATAACTAAATATGGCAAGTGATAACAAGGATACAGTAATAATAATTCTCAATTCTATCATAAATTATGATGTCAAAATAATAAATATAAAGCTGCTATAAGTAGGATTAAATTACTAATTAATTCAAGAATAAAACTCTTCTTGAGTTTTTAAATACTTTTAACGACTATTTAATGTTATAATTTGCAACTATAATTATTTCTAATCTTTAAACACACAATATTAATGAATACTTATACTGTCTATGGTATTTCAAAATATTTGTATGATATCAATTTTTCTTCTAAAATTATATAAAATAAATAATATTTTAAGACTAGATATAAAAATAATAATAGCTAAATAAAGAGATAGCTAAAAATGATATTAGTGTTTAAAACTTTACGTGAATTTTTAATAAGAAATAATCTTACAGGAATAGCAGCTACAGCAAGGGCAACACCAATCTTGAAGTAGTAAATGCATCCTTTAACCCATGAACCTCCGTGACTTCTACTGTTGAAGTGATTAATATTTCCTAACCAAACAAGAGCACAAATAGCAAAAATAACCTTTGAAAGTTGTTCACCAAATTCATCAAGTTTTTGTTGAAGTGGGGTCTTTTCAGTTTGTGTTTCAACCATTTCAGTACGAATTTTACCAATTTCTGTATTCAAACCAATACCAAAAACAATACCACGTGCTTTTCCTGATGCGACGTTGGTACCTGAGAATAAACAATTTTTCTTGTCTTGATTGACGGCTCTTGGATCGAGAACGGTATCAAGATTTTTGATGACGGAAACAGATTCTCCGGTTAAAATAGATTGATCAATACGAATAGTGGTTGAAAAGATTTGAATTAGTCTAATATCAGCTGGAATTTTATCACCAACAGATACTTCAACAATATCTCCAGGAACCAATTCACGAGCACGAATAATTTGAATACCCTGTTTATCAGCTCTAATAACTTTAGCCATTTCTGGTTCATATTCCTTTAAAGCTTCAATAGCATCTTCAGCATTTCTCTCCTGCCATACACCAACGGTAGCATTTGCAATTAAAATAAGAAGAATAACAAATGGTTCAACAAAAGCAGTTACAGCTTCAGTTGGATCGTCATGTTCCTCAAAAAGTGCTAACGTAAATGAAACAACAGCTGCAAGAAGTAAAATTCTAACAAGTAAATCTTCAAATTGTTCAAATATTAATTCCCATAATGTTTTACCCTCCTCAGCAGGCATTTCTAAAATAATTTTTTTAAAAATTTATGAAATTTTATATAAAAAAAACAACTCACCATTAAAACCATGTTTCTCACGTAATTCTTCTACCTGAGCCTCAGTCAAACCATCTTTAGAGGTTCCAAAATATTTTTGGAGCTCCTCAGGACTTTTCGAGTGAGCGTTCTCCATACTTTCGCTATAAAAAATAAATAGATGAATGAAATAAAAGAATATGAAATGGCACAAGTCAAATAATAGTCGTAATATATTTTGTTAACCGCGGAAAGGCCACGTAAGCATTATTATAGTAGTATAGTGTGTGTCGTTCGACATTAAAACGCGCACATGTTAGTTAAATATGGTCATATGTAATATGTAACGAATCATAGGGGGTCATTTTTAAATAAATGATATTTCTTTATTTTAATTTTTAAGGTATAAAAAAAATATGGTAACAATTGATGCTCGTCATTTATATATATATATAAAAAAANAAAAAAACATATTTGGGAGAATGATTTTGTAGTTTTGTATTGGGAAGCAAAATAAAGTCGCGGTTAAGGAAAATATTAACTGATAAGAATGAAAGTAATAAAATATATATTTATAAAATCTGTGCCAGGAGGTATATATAATAATAATATAAAAGTGATAAAAATGAGAATGATGATAATATAAGCTTTTTGATAAATATATATATTTCTTATCTTTTTAACCAATTAGCTTTATGCCTATAGTATATAGTAAGAGAAAAGTAGTAATAGTATATGTATATTACTACTTTTAACAAACAAATGAAAAATAATAGGAAACAATGATGATGAGGAAGTAAAGAAGGAAGAAAAGAATATAATAGAAGAAAAATAACAAGTTTGAAGGCTTCTTATAACGATTCAAATCATGAATTTGATTGAATAAATAGGGTCTAATGACGCAAATATGGAATTTTTAGGGTATTGATAAAGAGACATCGAATGACGTAGGAAGTATAAAAAACTTTTTTTATCAATTACGTCAAGATCAAGAATATATGAAATAAAAGTATAAAAGTAAGATAAGTTTATTCTAACAATTATATATAATGTCTACCTCTAAAATAATTGAAAGGCAAATAGACAATGGTTAAATAACATATCATCTCACTATAAATTATATTAGCAAATTTAACACAGGATAAATATTAATAAAAATCTCATCTACGTAATATGAAGCTAGTTTAAAAGAAAAGATTTGTTAATATGTCAGAAGACGTCAAAAAATTTTGACAGCCAAGGTACAATTATATACATAGATTTGAAAAAGCATTTTTATTTGATTTTTAAAGTTAATATATATAATTTTTCTTGAAAAATATTTTTATCAGACAAAATATATGTGAAGAAAAAGATGACATAAATACTACTTATCATAGAAAGTATCATTGAAACATGATTTATGGATGTTATTTTGTTAAAAAAAAATAATAAACACTGAGATTAATATAATAATAAATTAATTGATTTTAATCGCAGGATTAAAAATACTTATATAAATTGGTAAATGAACAAAAAAAATTTTATATTGAAAAATGAAATCATAAAAATGATAGTAATAATTTTTATTATTCTTCTATCTTTACTATCATCTACATATTCTATTGATGATATTAATAATAATACACAAAATGAATTAGAAAAAGATTTTATACAACAATCTTTTAAACAACCATTAGCTTTATTTTCAATGATCCCATCTGAATTTTATATTTTCTACAACTCTGTATGTTATATTTAATATAAAGTGTAAATAAGTAATATTAATGTATTATTTTTTATATATATATATATATATTTAAGTTAACAGATGGGGAACAAAAAGAGATGATGTATTTACCATATCAAATGGTTGAATCAATTGAAAAAAGTTCAAACCTTTCTATTGAAGCATTATGGGCACCACTTGAAAGTATTACACCATCATTTAAAACTAAACTTTATACATTTTGTGATGAGATAAAAAATAGGACAAGGCAAATAAATGGCAACGGTAAGAAATTTCTAGTTGATTTTTTCAATACTATCATATTAATCTATAAGAAACTTATTAATGACAGCAATTCAAATGAAGAGAATGTCTATGAACTAGGGTATAATATAATCAAAGAGTATCTTAATTTAAGCGATGAGGATAGGTTATCTTTTGCCAAACCATTCCCTACATTATCTAACCTTTTCAATAATCCAAAAGCTTTAAACTTACTAAGAGGAATAGAATTTAACTCAACATATGATGATTATATAAATTTAAAAAATGGTTTTAAAAATTTATTATTAACAGGACAGTTATCACCAATGAATAATTAAATATAAATAATATCTAAAATTCAGATTTATTAATATTGATTGTTGTATATAACAATAAATCTTTTTTTTTGTTATAAATTATATTATCTTTTTTGAATAATTTTTATATCGATATATGAGACGTCTTCAAGGTAAAAAAGGGAAAAGAAATTCACAGTTGGAAGTGAATACAATTCCAAGCTTAGGAGTTGGAGAAATAAAAGATGAATCTAGTGAGGGGTGTCGTGTAACATATAGTCAATTTATGGCTAATGGAAAACCAGCCAAGACAAAAGAAGACAAATATCGCGATGAACCAATATGTAGAGTTAAAATAACATTAAAAAATTATACTGATAATAAGAAGGTAATGAATGAAATATTGGAAAGATCTGACTATGTTATAAGATCATATTTAAAGAAAAATTATCTTTCGTTGAATGATAATGATATGTTGGATAGTTATAAAGAAAAAATGACGTCGACCAGAAGTAGTAATAGTAGTAGCGGTGGAAAGAGAAGTAATGAAAACTCATCCTATGGCACAACATCTACATCTACTACATCCTCTACAACAGGACAATCCATTGAGACTGCTTATTATAATGATGGTAACAAAGAAGCAATGAATGGGATTAAGAAAATTCAAAAATCAAAATATTCAAATTATTTTATTGGTCTTCTTACAGCAGAGGAAGCAGAAAAAAAGACTAAGAAGACAAATACTTTTCACATTTATTGTAGAATATTAGATGAGAAATGTTGTTCTGGAAAGGATAATGGTTGGCTTCAAATATATATTGTTTATAAAAATTTAACTGACAACTACATTCACATTCCAGTTGTAAATAAGATGACAAAACATGGTGATGATGGATTGTCATTTTATAACTTTAACAATTGTGAAAAATATTTCAAAACTTATGATGAGTTGATGGATTTTTTTCAAGAGGTTGTCAAAGATAGACCAAGTATTTTGATGGCAAAGTATGGAAAAACACAAGATAAAGGATGTATACCAAAAATTAATAAGAATGCAACAAATCTTAAGACTGATGAACCATCATTTTATAATTATTATATTGGTGTCAAACATCAAGCAGAATCAGAAGGATATCTTCGTGGACCACTTGATTTTAAATTATACCATCGTTTAATGGATGATCGTGAATGCCTTACATGTTTTGATCCAGCTCCACAACTTTTCATTCTTTATCAATGTCATTCTGGCCAAATTCTTCACATACCAATTGTTGTTAGAGAAAGAAATGGTTTTAATCGTGAATATGCTATTTATAAGTTTGATGGAATCTCTCCAATCTTTGATAACTTAAACTGCATAACTACATTTATTTTTAAATCAATTCTCGATTTCAAGAGATATAGTAGAAGAAAAATTGGAGTTCGTTGTAATAAGAAGGAGACGGAGAGAGAAAATAATTAGATCCAATAGTAATTAACGATATATATTTTTTTATTAAAGTAGTTTTAAAATGTCTACAATAAACTTATTTCATAAAAATAGATATATATTTATATAATTATTAATTTAAAAGAAAAAAAATATATAACAATAAATAATAATAATAATAAAAATAACCGTATTAATATGATGATGTTGGTGTGGTAGATGGGACCTCTGTTAATAATCTTGATCGTCTTTTATTATTGTTACTATTATTATTTTTATCAATAATATTTTCTCCACCATCACTTAAACATCTTCTTTTATTAATTTTCTTTAAATCTCTCGAGTTTAGTGGTATTGCTGAATTTTTAGTTTGATGTCTAGCCCCTAAATGTCTAGAAAGGACATCTCTCCGTCTCTATAATAAAAATGATTAATTAATAATTGATTAAAATAGGTAAAAAAAAAGTTTTATTTTCCAAATATAACATACCGCTGCATAATTACATATAGGACATTTATATGGTTTTTCGTCAGTATGTGTACGTCTATGCGTCCGAAGATGATCAGATCTTGAAAAAAATCTACCACAATCATTACAACCAAAAGGTTTTTCCCCAGTATGTCGTCGAAGGTGCCTACAATGTATATATAATTATTATATGAAAGGGGTAATTAAAATATATATATATATATATTTTTGACTTGATAATAAAAAAGTAAAATAGGTATCACGAGAAATATATTGATAAAATAATTAATCATAAAATACCATGTGATAACACTTCTATAATAGTATTAATTTATAAAAAAAGTTTTACCTTGATAAGATGTCAGGACGACGAAAGTCTTTGTTGCAATACTCACAAATATATTGCTTTTTATTATGAGAATCACCTAAAATACAATCACCTTTTCCAGTGTTATTGGTTGTTGAAATATTATTAATAATTACATTGGTAGATGAGCTTGAAGATGATGAAACAATACCTTGATTTATTGATGGAAGAACAATGTTATATAAATTATTTCTACCATTATCAATTGTTCCAATATTACCATTACCATTATTATTGATGTTTAAAGGATTATTAATACCTCCATCAGATGATGATAGCAATTGAATATTTAACAACATTCTTTGAGTGTTAAGAGCTCTTTCGATATTTGAAATATCTTGATCAACAATACTTATGTTGGAGGTTGGTAATGAAGAATGATTTTCTTTTCTATTGAAATGTTGCAAGAATGAATGTTGGAGGTTATTTATGTAATTATAATTACTTGGATTTATTATTGGTGTTCTATTATTTGACGATGGTATACATTTAATCATACCATTTGTCACTGGAGCAGATGATGAAAGATCAAGAAATTTGGTTGAAGTTGTTAATGTGTCTGATGATGTCTTGGATAGAGATGCTGAATAATATAAAAAGAAATAAAATCATATTTTTAATAATAACTTTAAAAAAAAATTTACCAGAAAGGAAATGATTTGTGGTTATATCAAAGTTAAAACGAGTTTCTTGTTTTCCAACTGAAGATGGTGTGGCAATAGAAGAGAATGCACTATCAGGTGCTGAAGATAATGTTAGAGGTGATAATCCTGGTGGTGAGAATGGTAATGGAGAAGCTCCATAACAATTGTTAAATAATATATTACTAGTAGTGGGAGATTTAATAGATATTGGGGATGATATTGGAAGACTTAGACCGGAATCAGAACTGGATGAAGAATGTCTTTCACATCTAAATTGATTCCATTTTTCATGTAACAAACTAGCTTCTTTTGGTGTAAAAACAAATGATTCATTCATTTCATTTTTTATAATATTATTCTACAAATATTATTATTTTTTTTTTGATATAAAATTAAAAATTAAGGTTAAAAAGTATTAACATACAGATGAAATTTTATCCTGAATAATTTTTGATAATGTAGAAGTTCCATTAGTTATTTCATTAATATGTCCAGGAAAAGATCCTGCAGACATTTTAATGATTCTATAAATTATTAAATAAAAATTATTCTTTAAAAAATACAAATATATTAACGAAATATATATATATATTTTTATTTGGTAAATTTATAATGTGGTAGTATTCATATATATAATTACTGTCTATTAAAATGTGTGTATATGAAATACACCCACACTTCGCCACCACAATCAAAAATGATAAGAGAGTAAAATTATGGTTAGATTGCAATGGATGATATTTTATTATATATTAAAGGAAGTGAATTTTTGATCTTTTTCCTTGAAAAAAAATTTAACATATCTATGAGAGATGGCTTAATTTTGAATGATTATATATATATATTATAGAATGTAATTTTAAAGTAAAATGATAGTTTAAGAATATTAAATAGGTAGAGGAGTTATACATATATATTTTAATAGAAAGTACAAGTGATATGATAACACCATAACGGTTATCTCTGTCTTCCTGATAAAGATAGACTATAGAAGAACGGCAGGTTGAATATAATTGTATAATAAAAATTAAAGGGTTATTAAGTAATGATATGATATCAAAAAATGTAAAAATAATGATCAGAAGCCAAGTCACAGAGACACAATGGTTCACGGAATAATTTTAACCCAATCACTTATGAAATTCAATTTTTTTAAAGTACTAAGTAAATATTTTACATTATATACATCAAAATCTACCTTAAAGCCATCACTTACATACGGTCAGCTGACGATTAACTTAATATTTAATTTTTATGTGTTATATAAATATATATATATCAACTGTGGAAAGAATGATAAAAACCTTCTTTTTTCTAACACAAAAAAGAGTTTAAAAAATATATGTATGAAGATTATTTGTGAAAAGGGATAAAATATTATTACAACAATATTATTATTAGTTTATTACACCAAGATAATAATTAGAATAATATTTATTTTTAAAATTTACAGGTATAAATAAAAAAAAGGGTAAAATATTCTATTTTGACTAAAAATATATGTATATTTTCTTTTAAATAATTAATATTTTATAACAGATCACTTGATAATAGAAGGTCTTGAAGATGGGTCACTGTAAACATAATAATAATATTTTTACCCACTTCCTCATTAACAAGAAAGGGGGTGAAATATTATAATAATAAAAACTTGTTTATTGATACATAATTTTTATACTTACGGAGAGTAGTAGTATGATGATTTACTTATTAAACAAAACGTCCTCTCTCTATCGCAATATATATCAAAAGGTTATATATGCCATATATTTCTACTAACCTCAATAATCATTTTTAGTCAAAATTTCTTGTCTATTGTTCAGAGATCTTTTCCAAATAATATTCTCTCTCAAATAAAAATAATAATATAAAAGTAAAAATTTTAAATACATATTTTAAGAGTTAAATTTTTCAATTCCTTTTACCCCCATTTTTAAAAATATACTTTATTCAGTAGAAATGATTATACGTTGTAATTAGAGATGATGTCTTTATGTGTGATAAAATAAAGACATATCTATGTAATATAAGGTAAGGTATAAAAAGTTTTTTTTTAACTAAAAAAAGTTAAAATTTACCTATTTTTAAAGGCATATTATTTTTGTGGACAAACTATATTATATTCTAATTATATATTAAAGAGAAGTATAAATATATATTGTAATAAAATAACAATTTTAAAAGTAATATTACCTTTAGGTATTATTTATGTATCAACAATATACATAAACTTTTTTTATACTTATTACGTAAGTTATAATACAAAGATCATAAATAATAATTAGCGTATTATATGGTAAGAAACGTTATATTTTATTTTTTTTCTTTTGAAAAATTATTTCTTTTTTTAAAAAATACTATTTAACCATAAAATAATGAATTTTTAACTAAAAAATATATGATAAGTTGTTTAGACAATTATCTAAAGTAGCCTCTTACTGAAAAAAAGAAAAATATATGACGTCTCCAAGTAATAAAAAGCACTACATTTTTTTTTATCTCTTCTTACCACTGCCCTCATTAGTTTTATAATAAAAAAAAATATAAGGAAAACTTTATATATCTATATCTGTTACTCAATATTATCTCCTTAAATCCTATTATTATCCATAAATATAAGAGACATACATATGAAATTTTTTTTACTATTACTTTTATTATCTATCAATTCAAAAACGTTTCATAAATATACATATATATATAAACCAGGAAAAGAAAATTTAATAGATGTGTAAATAATGTAAATAAAAGCAAAAATGCGCACTTCTTATAATATAGTTAAAGAGATATATCTATAATTTTTGCACTTAAATCATTAATGTACCAAAAATGGCATATTCATTTAATGATGATATCATAGATATTTATTTAAACACGAAATATAATGTCATAATTAAATAAAATTAGATACTCTAAAACCTGAGGGAATGTAAACTTTTATAAAAAAAGAAATAGTATACATAAAAATTTTAGTGATGTAAATATATATATATGCATAAATATAAAATATAAGAAAATATTACTGAGGTAATCACTCATTCAAGAATTCCCATTCTTATTTATTCTTTTTTTTATTTTAAATATATATATTTTTACTCTCATCTCCATATAATATGCCCCAACTACCACCCAGTATGCTTATTATCTATATATAATAATTTTTTAAATACATATAGATACCTTCTTTTATAATATTGAATTTTTCAAGTAAAATGTACGTATATATTTTAATATAAAAATATAGAATCATTCATTTTTATATATATATATAAAAATATACTTATACTTAGTCTTGAAATAATAATATAAAACTTTTGTTGCAATGGACATATATTTTATAAGAAACCAAAGATAAATAAATAATATCCATAAGGAAAAGGTCGTTTTTTTTATATTATACAAATAGGAAGATGATTATGTAATAATGTTTGGAAATAACTCAAATGTTAAAGAAATAATAATAAGGTAAATAAAGAATGACGTAAGTTTTTTGAGAAAAGAATTTTTTTTATAATTCTATCCTTTTTCCTTATCTCTATATCCAATTATGACGAAGAGCAGGATAAATAAGAAACCATAAAATTGGAAAAATAAATGTGATAACGAAAATATTTTATGTGATAATTTTGTATTTCGTTTAAAAGTTTTTTTTTTTTAATATCAATTGTTATCATAATTATTTTTGTAAATAATTGTTTATACATATTTTATATAAAATTTTATATAAACTGGGTTTATCCTTGATTTTTAATTTTTTAACATTTTAACGAAATTAAAAAGAATTTTCCAATAACTTCTTCTTTTAAAATTAAACAAAAAACGATGATGATATGCATTAATTTTGTTGTAAAGTGATTATATTTTTAAAAATATATTCAACATTTTCAATTTGTACTATTTCTTAATTGCACTTCACAAAAACTAAAAATGTACCTTGAAAAGAAACAGCAAAAATTACCCAATC
Organism: Parastrongyloides trichosuri; assembly: GCA_000941615.1. Classification (NCBI taxonomy): domain Eukaryota; kingdom Metazoa; phylum Nematoda; class Chromadorea; order Rhabditida; family Strongyloididae; genus Parastrongyloides; species Parastrongyloides trichosuri. The sequence goes on from LM523164.1 coordinate 204,806, forward strand.
ATCCCTATAATGATTATTTATTGAAGATGATAATATATTTTATCAAAGAATATATCTTTTAGATAATTGAACATACAAAATCACGTGAATTGATAAGGAAACAAAAATTGTTCAAAAAGAATTATACCTATAACTTCAATTAGTTTTTTTTATAAATATGATCAATCTTTGTAGTCTGTAATGATAACAGTAATTCTTTTTATCTTTTTTACGGTTGTACCAAGTTCCATGCAAACAAAGGTTATAGGTTATCAAAATTTTTTAAAACAAATAATATTGATAAAAATATATTTGTTTAAAATTATAATAAATTGACTGTCAATAAATGTTTAAAAATTAAACCCAAATATTATTATATAAATGCAATATATAATACCAAGGCTCCTCTTCACGTGTTCTTCATCTGTATATATCTACTACTAAATAATTTTTCACAAATCTGTTGACATGAAATAATGTCTATTATCAAAACATTTCAAACAATTGAAATTTTAACAAAAATTTTTACGATTATTATCATACATTTCCGATCAAGACTAGAAACACCAATGATCTATAAATGGATAGAGTTATACTACTATGTCTTTTAGGCTCGAGGTAATGCTAATCAAAAATTGTTTTTAAATGTATACAAATCAAAATGTTTCTCATCTAGTTAAGTAATCTTGTTATTACAACCACGTGATTAATTTTTTTTTCCTTGAGTTATCTTTTTTATTTCTAATTTTATACATGTGTAATAATTAATTTGTTTCTTTCCTATATTTTTATTCCTTTGTTTATTGGGATACCCGGTATATAAATGTTCTCACATTTCATAAAACAATAGAAACCTTGATTAATTTGAAATAACAATTATTATTATACCATTTTCTAGTTGTCTTTTTTAAATGTTTTAAACTTGGAATAAATGAATGTCAACATTTTGTCATACTTTTTTCATTAAAATCATCGGGATAACCTCAAATTACAAATTGATTTTCCACCTTTAAAAGGGTGTGTATAAAATATTATATATATATATTTCTTGGATAAAAGAAGGTGATCTCCAACACATTACACCTTCATTTTATTAATATATATTAAAAACGAAAAAGTATTCCCTGGTCTCCGCCTTCAATACTCTGTGCAGGGAACTACATATATATAATATTCTTATTCAAACGAGTACAGCTGATCTATATGTCCAATCATAATATATATTTTTCAACATATTCTGAAGGAAATTACTAACTTATATAAATACATTTCATTAAGTACTAACCTACAACACTATGTTTGCCTTAAAATCTGTTGAAGGACTATCTAAATCATTGAAAGTCTGTTGGGAGGACGGAGCTGCAGCACAATTTTCTTATTTATGGCTAAAAGATACCGCATTAAGACCTGCATTAATTCATATTGACTTACACACTAAACCAGAGGATTTACAAATTAAGAAAGATCTATTAACTGTAACCTGGCCAAGGTATACTGAATCTTCCTTTACAAGTCAATTCCTTCGTCGGCACATAACACATGGTGATGGAAAGAGTTATGTAAATAAAAATATTATCAATATAATTGATCATACACCATCCGAGTCATCATATTGTCCTAAGATACTTAATGAAAAGGGCTGCCTTATGACTTCGTTAAGTTTAGCACCTAAAATTACTCCAATGGGAAGTTATACATGGACAGGGACTGTACGTGAACCTGCAACACAATGGCCTTACTTACAACAGATACCATCATTGGTATCAGCTGAACCATTAAATAATTTACCATCATCTGTATATCTTGTAGATATGTATCTTGCTTTAGATCTTTTTCAAAAAAAAGAACCCGAATCTTTCAATTACCTGGTCAATTATCCATGGGTATATCGTAGTGGACCGTTTGCAGCACATCATAAATTATTAAATATCCAAAATGGAAAGATTGTATCAGTAAGTTTCTTCTTTATCATCCACATCTTATTATTATTTATTGTAGGCTATATTTAACAATGATCAAAGATGTTCTGACGTTCCAATGAATGAAGAATTTTATTCAGCCCTAAAAAAATTTGGTATCATCTTGACAAACATAATGAAATTGGTTAAAATAAATCCGGGTCAGATTCTTTTTATTGACAATCAAACAACTTTGTTGGGCGCTCCAGCAGAATGCAACAGAGTTATGAAGATTTGCACGTATTCTTAAGTAATCATATATTTTTATATTTTAAAAAAACCTACTACATTTTTATAAAATTTGTAAACAAAAAGGTGAATATTGTGTTTAGATATATACCAAAAGATGTAAAAAAAATAATTCTTATGTTGATATCTTTATATCAATTGTGTAAGTGTGATTAATGATAAGGAAGATTGTGTATAATTTTATAATCATAGTCTCCTGATGACAAATCTTTTTTTTAAAATAACCATGATAAGATAATTATGTTGATATAACATAAAAAAATATGTTTCCTCTTTTGTTAAATAGATAACATAAAATGTTTTATTGATTATATTAAGTTATTAATATGGTCATTAACATTTACAGTTGTCGTTTTAACATTTTTTTAAATATATTCTTCTCATCATCATCAACCTTCTTTTTATTGTCAATACATTGATGGAGTATTCTTTTAAAAATAAAATGTTTCGTTGGAAATAATTTGATTGCATCATCTATAGCATCAATTGCTTTATCATATTCTTTTAATATTTCTAAAATAATAATATATCTGTAGTAAGCTTTATCATTAAACTTATTCAATGAAATTGCTAAATTCGCATATTGAAGAGCCTTTTTGTATTCAGAAATGGTATAGTAACATAATGATAAATTACAAGCAACAATAGATGCCTCATTTTTTACCTCACTATCTTGTTCCCATTCATCAAGCATTGATAAAATTTTTGTGTACACAAATATTGCCCTATCAACTTCATTTCTCACAAAATAAAATTTTCCTTTAACACGAAATTGAATGCTATGAGTAACAACATCATTTTGTGATGATAACAAATAGTTATCATCAAAATCTATCAATTCAATTTTAATTTCCATCTCTTCATTTGGTTCTAGCATACCAGGTAAACCAATATCTCCATAACTTAGATGTGGTTTACATATTACTTCACAAACTTCACCCTTCTCCATACATTTACAAGCTATTTCTATACCTTCTACTTCTTGAAGATATCCTAAAACAAATTCATTTGTTGTTGTTTGAGAATTTTTTAAAAACGAATATTTTATTTTTACTTTATCACCATCAATTGGTTTCTTTCCACCATCTCCCTTCTTAAGTGTTTTCTTTAGTATTCCTCCACTTCCTAAAATATCTTCATATTTATTACTCTAAAAATGATTATAAAATGATAAAAATAAAAATGAATATAAAATTACCTCGATAAAAGAATAATCGTTCATTCTAACTTTTTTGGTAAAATAATGATAAAAATTTAAACATTATCATTTACTATATAATCTTTCATAACACTAAAAATTTGCATATTTAAAGAAACATTAATAAATCTCATTGAAAAATAAAGTAAAATATAAATTATGGNGACATAAAACATGTTACCACTAGGAAGCTTTCGTTTTAAGAGTATCTATGTAATGTATTTCTCTATTCTTATTGATTGCCATTAACATATAGTCTCTTCGCTAACACATTGTGCATATGAGATAATAAAGACATTGCTATATAGAACTTAATTCTAATATATAGGAGATAAGAGATTATTTAAAATACATTATTTTTATAAATAAATTTATTTCTAATATTTTTCTAGTTTTTATTTTACCATATTTTTTTTTATCTATATTACATCCAAATGAGTAATAATAAGGAGGTACCAGATAATCATAATAATAACAAGAAGGTAGGAGATGACATAGAAGGAGCACCAAAGACAGAAAAAAAATTAAAATTATGTTCTCCCTATGGTGGTGAATCATTGTACTATTTTTGGAATTATGAGGAGAAATATAAGAATAAAAATAAGGCTATTGTTGTTGAGATTGTTGACTTAGTAAGGTAATTTTTCATTTAATTCTTCTTTTTACATTAATATTATTTTTTTTTCAGAACAACTAAACATAAGATTAAGGAGATACATGATATTTTGAAGCAACATGGTCATGATTTGAAGACAAATGAACCATATTTCAATTTAGATAATTTAAGAATTTTATGTAGGACATTTAATAAGGCTGTCAAACATATTGGTGAAACATATCATGGGATACCAAAATCAGAAGCTAAATTAGGTTCAAATAGTGAACAATTTCAAGAAATTATTAATAGAGTTTATAACAAAGCTGTTGTTGATGTGAATGCATTAAATAAACATTATGGTGCTTTCTCCTCCGAGACTTATGGTGAGACAACATGGAAAAGGATGGCAACAATTTTGGAAGATTTAAAATTAAATGATAAGGATGTATTTGTTGATTTAGGTAGTGGTGTTGGTCAGATTGTTTGCCAAGTTTCTGGATCATCAAAAGTAGGTAAAGCTGTTGGTATAGAGGTTGCTGATTTACCAGCAAAATATGCTAGAAGAATGGAGTTTGAATTTTCAAGGATGATGAGATGGCATAATAAGAAATTTAGACAATTTAAATTGCATCATGGTAATTTTCTTGATCAGAAATTTAGAAAATTAATTACTGAAGAAGCTACTGTAATTTTTATCAATAATTATGCATTCCATGAAAAATTGAATATGGAGATAAAAAGAAATTTGTTATGTGATTTAAAGGATGGTGTTAAAGTTATTTCCACAAAACCTTTTGTCATTCATAAAGAAATTAGTGAAAGAACACTTAATGATGTTAGTAGTATTATGGATATAACTGAATTTAAGCCTATAAATTGTCCTGCTTCTTGGACCAATAAACATGTTCCATATTTTTTACAAACTGTTAACAGAGCCAGGTTGCTGGAATATTTTAATAAACAAAAGAAGGCCAAAGAGCTGCGTGAAATGAAAGAGGTCCAAAATTCGAGAGCTAGTTCTGTTTCATCAACAAAGCATGATTCTCATGTTGAAAAAAAAGATACCCTTGAAAGTAAGGAAGTCAAACATAAGGAAGGTAAGAGCTCTAAAGAACATACAAGTGAACGTAAAAATTCTATCAAAGATCATAAAGAAGTTTCTGGTGAAAGAAGAAATTCTAAAGATAACATTAATAAGGAGGTTAAGAAACATAAAGAGAATGTTATAAGAACTGGTTCTTTAAGTAGCCATGATGGTAAGGATGAAGTAAAGGAGAGTAAGATACCTGATGATGATATTGAAGTCTTCTATGGTGCTACAACAAGAAAGAAGTGGAAGGCTATTATTGGAGAGACTAATGTTGATAAGGATAAGTCTAACACAACAAATCCTGAACCTGTAGATTCAGAAATGAGAAAGAAAAGTAATTCAGATTTGAAGGATAAACCAAAAATGAAACATGGTCAAAGAGGTAGACCAAAAAAAGTTAATAGTGAAGAAAGTAAACAAGAAAAAGTTGATAAGATAACACAAGAAGATAAGGAAACATTAGAAATAATGCAAAAAATGAGTGAAGAAGCTGTTGTAAAAGTTTCACACGAAAAAATTAATGATGATTCTTTGGTTGAAACTTCTCTCATGATAGAAGACCATACTACCGATGATGAGAAAGATTACAATAAGGATGAATTTGACTTTGAAGTTGATACGATTGAAGAAGTTATTGTACCATATATTCCATCAAGAGATCCTGAAATTGTAAAGTCATTGGATCAAGTATTAGAATTACAAAAAGAAGAATTTTTGAAATTTATTGATTATATGTATTCTGGTGATTTCAAAAGATTAACAGAGTTAAAAATATTGAAACAACGTCAATTAAAAGAAAGTAAAGTTCAAAAGATAAATGCATTAAAAGCAATGATAGCTTTACAACAAGAAGAAGGGAAACAATTGTTAACAACAAGAATCAAGGAAGTTGGTATTGATGCTAAAACTGCACCAGAATTTATTGATGCTGCAAAATTAATTGTTGAAACAAATAAAATAAAACAAAAACGTCTTGCTAATTTAGAAAAAGATATAGCTGCTGCAGAGAAAGCACATGAAGAGTATCAAGCAAAGATTCTTGCTAAAGAAGCTCAAGAAAAAAGTATTAATGATGTGGTTAATTCAGTAGCTAATGAAAATATTGAAGATTCTATTGATAGTATTATTAATAGTGTAGCTAACAATAGTTTACCATCAAGTAATTCAGAATCTTATTGTAATACACCTATACAACAATCAGATTATTATACACAAAAAAGAAATTCAAGAGGTAGATCTGTTATCCGTGTATCTGCACCAAAAAAAGGGCCAGTAACAAAGAAATGCCCAACTGATAAGATTACCGATTGTACCGATGTTGAGTCTCAGGTTGAAAATATATTGAAAAAGATTCAAAATCAAAGTAAGGAACAAGAATCCTTGAAATCCCTTCGTATTAAGAGTGAAGCCAAGAAAAGAACTAATACTGTATTGCCTTCATCACAAATTTCCAACAGTGTTATTCCAGCCAAAAAGAAGCGTTCAAATGGTAGTCTTTCAACTCCAAAATCTCCAAACAGTTCTTCAAATTTTGAGAATTCCGTCAACAATGTTGTCAATCAAGTAAACTTATACTCTACTAATAACAATACTACTGATGGTTCATCTTTTTGAAGGTGTTTATTAAAGTATTAGTAGAATTAAAAAAATAATTTTTTAGATCTCATCTAAATTAACATTGGGAACATGTCCCTTTAATATTTATTGCCTCCTCAAAACATCGAAAATTTAAACTTTTCATATATTATTTACTTACTTATTATGATTTTTCCATATTTTTACAAAAAAAAAAAATTATTTTCTTTTTAATAATTACAATTTAAGTATATTTTTTATTTTAGAGTTCTATTACTCTGTCATATATATATTAACAATTTATTTATTTTTTTAAATTCTATTTAATATTTTTGTAGTTATGGCGCTGTTTACAAAGCATATGCTTACACCAAGTAATCGTAGGAGTATAGATACAATAAAAGGGCAAAATAGTTTATTGATGGATTCAATATTGTGTCAGATGGATGAATTAGATGCGCCATTAGTAGAAAACCAACCTTCTCAAAATGTTGATTCATACTTAAATTACCAAGCACTAGAAAGAAATCATCGTTACTGGAGTAGGCGAAAACCATCATTTGGTGAAAATGTAGATTTAATGACGAGGTTAATGTATTATAAATCTATGCGTGGACGTGTAGATGGTTATGCTAAAATGTCTATAGCTCATAAAGAAGAATTCTTTTCTTCATTAACTGGAGATTGGATGGAGCCCTTGAATAAAGAACGATATTTACACTGTTTAAACACACATGGTGAAGGACCTAGAACACCTCCTGGATCACCATGTACAAGTACAGGAGTAATACCAACCGATACCTCGCCAACGTCAGAAGGTTTGAATAAAACATTTGATAGTATTAGTGATTACTATGAAGATAAACATGAATTAATAAATGAATTAGCTGCTTCAACTAAAGTATCTGTATCAGAAGTAGAGAAAGCGTTAGGAAAAGATTTGGAGGCTGCAATAAAAGAAGTGAATAAAGAAACTCTATTAGCAACGCTAAAGGATGCCCTATTAAAATTGTCTAACTCATCTAAAGAAAATACTGGTAAAGTTTCACCTACTCCATCCGATGAAATGTCTTTAGTCTCGAGTGTTGATGGTGGTAATACAACATCAGAATCATTTTTACCTCCACCACCTCCACCAATAGAACTTTCAACACCTAGTATAATAGAAGCACCACCACCTCCACCAACATTATATTTAGAACCTAAATATCCAATGATAAAAGATAATCAAAAAAATAATTTTATACCTTACCAACAAAAGACAACAAATGTACAAAGATCTCAAAATATTATTCCTATAATGAATTTACCTTATGGTAATTCAAATACATCTTACATCCAGGAGCCACAAATACCAAAATATACCAAAAATCAAACACCAAATTTTACCAATAACCAATCAACTTACAAACGAAAATTTGATAAAGCTTTTAACTACAATAAAAATAACCAATATATTAACAAAAATACAAATAATATACCATACAAACAGAAACGAGATTCTGTTATTGTTAACAATACAGCAAATTTTAATTCAACACCAAAAAGGATTCCAACGGTTGATTTGACAGGATCAGTTCAACGTATAATACAACCACCACCACCTGGGCCGTCGATGATACATAGTCGTATGAGAATGATACCACCACCTGCACAGGTACCTAAATTATCCTCAGTTTCAGTGACGCCAAATATAAATATTGCTGTTAATCAGAATCCATTTGGGCCAGTAAGTAATTATCAAAATGGGTCCACAATTTATGGAACACCACAACCAGTAGGTATGAATTCAAATTTTATTAAAAATATGAAACCAAATTTTGGTGGTCCACGAGGTCCTTCCTCATCAATGCCACCAACATTTTGGAATCGATAGGAATTCTTTACCTTTTATTATATATATATTATTATATATTATTCATTAGTTCTTTCAATTTTTTTNTTTTTTTATTACGGTTATATATCTATTATTTGGCTATACCCTTTATATTTGTAATTTATAATTATCAACAATCCTAAATTTCTATTTTATATTCTTTTATTTTAATTATTTTAAGGATCATTTTTAAGTTTTTCCATTAAATTCCGTGTAAAATATTATATATTATTTAGATTAGGTTTAAGTAATTAATTTTTTTTTTATTAAATTAATAATATCTCTTACCGTTATAAGGTAAATATATAATAATATTTTTAAATTAATTCATAATTATTTGTTTAATTCAAATTATGGTGCACAGCGACCAACAAATCTTGGATAAAGACATACATCCCTAATATGGTAAGTATTTGTAAGCCAACAGATAAATCTTTCAAGACCTAATCCATAACCTCCATGTGGACAACCTCCATATTTTCTTTGATCAATATACCAGTAGTATGGTTTTGGATCAAGTCCAGCTTTATTGAAAGCATCTAATAAATCGTTCTCCTTCCACAAACGCATTGATCCCCCAACTATTTCACCAACATTTGGCATCAGAAGATCAACAGACTCGGTAAGTTCTGGAGCATCTTCACAACGGGACATATAGAATGCTTTGATACCAGCTGGGAAACGGTTTAATAGTATAGGTTTACCAATAGTATCAGTCATAAATCTTTCCGGTGCTTCTGGGATGTCCTCACCAAATTCAAATAATTCTCCATTTTCATTTTTAACATCATGATCTCTTAACCATTGAATAGCATCTTTATAAGTCATCCTCATGAATGGTCTTTTTGGTTGTTCAAAGGTTGGGTTTAATGCTAGGATATCTTCCTTAACCTTAGGATCCGCCATAAGTTTATCAACTGTATCACAGACTAAATTTTCTATTCTATCCATTAATTCTTCAAATGAAATAAAAGCACACTCAGCTTCAACATGAGCATACTCTGCTAAATGTCTACGTGTTCTTGATTTTTCAGCACGATACGATTGTGCAATACAGTAAACGTCACCTAATGATGAATAACAAGTTTCCAAATACAATTGTGATGATTGTGTTAAATATGATTTCTCACCAAAATAATCAAGACCAAAGAGAGTTGAACCACCTTCTACCTGTGTTTGGACCATTGTAGGAGGAAATATTTCTGTATAATGAAAATCATTGAAATGTTCACGCATAGCTCGAGTAATAACTGCACGAAGCTTTAACAACTTTGAAGCATTCTCTCCACGGATAACAAGATGACGATTGTCAAGTTTAATCTCAACTCCGGCCTCTTCATTAAGGACATTATCAATACCACCTGGAGGTGCTGTACATATTAATTTCCAGTAATCAGCTGTTAATTCAACACCCCCTGGAGCAACTTTACCTTCTGGGAGCTTCTTTAATGTACCATATATCTCAACTGATGATTCTGTTGTTAAAGTGACTGCTTCATACGTATGACAAAGGATATCAGTCATAACAACTTGAAGATAACCAGTGCCATCACGAATTGTTAAAAACATAAGATTCTTTCCCTGTTGTCTTAATCTATGTACCCAACCTCTAACGACAATTCTTTTATCAACATATTGTGTAATATCTCTCAATTTAATTGAAATAGCTTTTGGGAGGGATTCATCTTCCTTAATAATAATTTTTTTAGCCTCTTCAATATTTTTTTCTGCTGCTTCAGCATCAGCCTTTTGTTTCTCATTAGCTTTAGCCAATTTTCTTTGCTCTTGTTCAAAACGCGCCTTACTTTTTTTTAAAGCAGTTTTTGTTGCTGGTTCAAAACATTTTGCTCCATCTTTTTCAACTTCAATCATAAAATCTCCTGTAGCACTGGAAGCAAGCATCATTGCTTTAAAGAGGGTAGCCAATGGTTTTTCAATTGAACCATCACCATCAATGTCCGATCCAACAGTAGGGGAAATAAAGTATTTAGTTGACATCTATAAGCATAAATTAAATTAAATTATTTTTTAATATTAAAAATTATATTTTAATATTTAAGTATTTCAAAACAAGCACATATTATTACACTCTTTGTATTTCAATGGGTTGGCTTATTTGTTTGGGATATTGTCCGCAGAGTTTCTTCATAAGAAAAACTGAAAAAAATAGTCCCAAATTATATGTATTAAATGGATTTTAATGATAATGTAAATTATCAAGGTCGAAAAATGAGATTTTAATTAAAACACATTGAAAATGATAAATACTTCAATTTACTTCAAATGACTCTTCAAAGCATCCATGAAATGATCCTTTTTGATCATATTAATTGTATTTAGATATGAAAAAAAAATTCATTCCTTAAAACTTTTTGATAACAAATTTACTGAAATTATCTATATTAAAAAATCAATGAGAAAACATATAAAATTTATTAGTTTTTTTTACTATTAACTTTTATTTCATGATAAACAAATGATAATGTAAATTAGTTAACATTTTGTATGACAAAATACTAAGAAATCGTATAGTTTTTATATTTTAATTAAACAACATATTGAAAAAAGATTAATTTTTATTTCGTTTCGTTTTCCTATATTCGTGTAAGATTTATTTAAATAAAGAATTAAATATTTATTTTATTTTTCAGAAAGATTAATTATATTGATATTTTTCAATAAGAAAAAGTTTGATGTACACAAGGTATATATATATTATTATAAAATTGGTATAGAAACTATTTCTATTAACAACCAAATATTTTAAAGATAAGAATAGTTGTTCTCAAAAATCCTTACTTAACATACATTTAACTTTGGCAGTGTTTATTCATAAATTTTATATAATATTATATTTCAATTTTCTATGTAAAGAGAAGGGAAGATATTTAAATGAAATTTTGATATTTAATTCTAAATAATATTTTTACTATCCAAAAAATATATAATGAATAATAGTTATATATATGGAGATATATACAATATTAATGATACTCCAGAGGAAGAAAATGAATACTTTTACAAAAATTATGATAAACATCTTTCAAGCAAAGGAGGTGGAAGGACGGATAAGGAAGATGATGAATTTGATGGTGTTGAAGAATGTTTATTATTTTCACTATATTTTTTTAAAAATACATGTAAATTTACGAAGATAATCATGTATCTATGTATCTTTATATTTTTTTTACTCATACTTGTCAACACTACAAGCAATAAGTTTAACTCAACACATGATGATGATGATGATGATATCGATTATACCTCAAACTCCACAGAGTATGTTTTTATTTTAAAAGTTTTTAATTAATATATTTAGAGGAAATGATGTATTGGAACAATTATGTTATGAATATAAGAATGATAATATTGTTGGAGAAAGTTGTGAAGATATTTGTAGTAGTTTTTTATCATCAAATCAAATAAAGTATTTAGAGGGAAAAAATAAATTTGTAATAAGTTTCAATTTCAATTCAACACCTCGAATATTTAAAGCTTCAAAAAAATATTCTTCCGATTATTCCAATATAATAAATGATATGAACGTGACATTTGAAGAGTATATCTTAAGAAGAGTGAATAATCAAACAATGTTACAATTTCCATTATCACATTTTAACCATGTGATAAATATGATTTACCCACCATATAAGGAAAAAAAACAAAAATATTTAAATAGCTCGGAAAGAGAGACAATTAATAGATTATTACAACAACCTGAATATATAAATTTTAAAATTTTACGATTATCAGGAATAGTTCCAAAAGTAATATCAAATTGTGGACATTTTTATGAAGTGGAAAATTTAGTACCATTTAAAATGAAAAGTTATTATATGAATTTAAAAAATAAGATACTTATTCATTTAATGGGAACAGCCAAATTGTTCTATGAATTTTTAAATGAACCTCTTGAATGGTGTGATGCGGAGTTTAATAACTTAGCATTATCACAACAGTATGGGAAAAGATTTCTTATATTAGATGCTGATAAGTTATTTACCAAAACTAAATTAGATAATATTTTTAATTCAAGATTTTGTTCAAGTGATGAAGATTGTATACTTGGAGATTGTTTATCTTCATGTGATAATACAACAAATACATGTACAGGAAGGATAAATGAAAATTTAGATATTTTTTGTGATAAAATGATTTTCCAATTGTATGGAAAGTATTATAATAAGAATAATAAATTCTTGTCAGCTTGCCTAGGGAATAAAGGAAATAAAACGAAAAGAATAAATGAACTACGATTAGCTTGGGCTTGGAATTTACCAGATGTATAAAAATAAAGCTTTAATTTATTTTATTAGAAACGGGCATTACATATTTATATATGGATTTTTTTAATAATATAAAAAAATTTTTAATTATTACTCTTGAAAGCAAAAGTTTTTTAATATATTTTTTAATTTTATGAAAAAAATGAAGTTATAATTAGGTTTACTCTTTGTATCTTAATATTTGGTCTTTTAAAAAAAAATTGTTAAAGGAATACTTTTTTATACTTTTCATCGGTTATTGAAGGTTTTGAAGTTGTTGTAATTATAGCATTTCCATTTAATTGAGTTACACTTTGTGTAGAAACATTACTTCGGCTTGTGGAAACACGACGGGAATCTCTTTTAGGACGAGGTGTTATTGCTATACGGAGTCTCTATAAAAATAAAAGATAAAAATGTATTTTGATATGAAATATTAAAATTACCTCCATGAAACTTCCAGGCGTTCTTAAGAGTAATATTAAAGCATAAACAGGAATAGCTAAAACTGATAACATTCTAATAGACCACCCAAGATATACGGACCATTGAGGATAAATATAATTAGCATCAGTCATTGGTTGAAAATTAGTATTATAAACAGCTAATGAAAAAATTATACCAATAAAAACAGGGCAGCAAACCCAGCAAACTCTCCAATATCTTCCTGGATAAAAACCTAACATTTCATTTACATCCTCCGAAAATCTATCTATGCCATAAAACCAGCAGACTACTATCATTTCCATCATTACCATAAAGAGAACAGACAATGAAACACCATAACCGTCAAGGAATGGAATTATATAGCTGCCACCATAAGTTACTGTAGGCAAGGAACCAATAAAAAAGACAAAAATAACTATTGCAACAAAAAGTTCTCTCTTTCTTCCCAAAAACCGTGGAAATTCATCACAGAATCCTGTTATAAATGCTTCTATTCCAGCAAACTAAAATATATATTTTTATAAATAAAAAAATAAAACTTACTGTAGAGTCAATACCTAATGTTATAAGCATAATAAAAAATATAAAACTCCAAATATTAGCATAACTCATTGTGGATAAAGCTTGTGGATAAACAATAAAGATGAGTGAAGATTCACCAGCTCCAACAACCTCGGATACAGGTGTATTTGTTATTTCACTCATATAACCTAATGTAGAGAAGATTACAAAACCAGAGAAAAATGATGTTAAACAATTAATAATTGACGTAACAATGGCATCACGATAACAATTATTGTGGAAGTCATTGTATGATGATAATGCCAAAAGTACACCAAAACCTGGACCAAGAGAGAAGAATATTTGAGTAGCTGCAGCAGTCCATACTTCCGGATCTTTGAGTGTAGCAAAATTTGGTGTCAAATAATAAGATATACCCTTTGATGCCCCTGGTAATGTTATTCCTCTTATTAATAGGATAAATAAAACAATGTATGGAGCTGTAGCTGTTACCCAAACAAATTTACCACTACTTTTAGGTCCTTTCCATAAAGCAAAGTAGACAATAAAAAATACAACAGCTAAACATGCAGCAAGTTCCATTTTAATTCCATTTAAGTCATCAAAACCAGTTGACTTATGACTTTCAAGTACTTTGTAAATATAAAATTCCTGTGAAGCTGTTCTATGGATGAATGTTTTGTTACTTGATAAAGTAGTTGTATTCATTGTATCATCTCTACATAATGGAGTATTCCATGGATTACCACATCTTTTCCATGGAACTTCCCATGAGGATATTGAAGCAAAAGTAAAATAAACAGCTTGTGCTATAATTGCATTATAGAAACATGCCATTATAGCTGAGATAACGCATATACCATAACCAATCCCTTTAAAAAGAGGGCATACCTTTCTCCAGATAGAGATACATCCTGAACGGTGATATTGACCAAGGACAAGTTCAAGATAAAACATTGGTAATCCACCAACAATAAGCATAATTAAATATGGTATCAAAAAAGCACCACCTCCATATTTATAACAAATTGATGGAAATCTCCATATATTACCTAGATCCACAGCATATCCTATCACAGCTAAAAGAAATTCCATCTTATTATCCCATTGTTCACGTGGAATTAATAATGAATGCCTCCGTGACATCGAGGTTGTTGTTTTTAACGTTTGACTGGTACTGTAAACTGAATTAGTTTCAATTTTTGAATTATTTAATGGTGTGTTTTCACTTGATAATTTTTCTTACAAAAAAATAATTAATTATGAAAAAAAA
>LM523164.1:219841-249410 GCA_000941615.1 Parastrongyloides trichosuri
AAAAAACATACCATCTAATGAATGATAACCTTCACTTCTTACGCTTATATTAACACCAGGTCCATCAACAGTTAATGCCATATTATTAATATAAAGTGATGGTTTTCTTTGACTCCAATTTTCAGAGGTATCGTATTCTTCAATAGAACAATCACCCTCTATAATATAAAAAGTAACAAATATTAATTAAAATATACAGATCTTTGGCTTCTTAAAATATCAACTATAATTATGAGAAAGTAAAAATAGACAAAGTATGAAAGTAATAAAATTCAAAATGGTATGGTACCTCAATATTATTATCCTCTCCTCCTATATGAATTATAATATATATATATATATATCCACATGCAATCTCCGACAAGATGAACTGGGTAAATCTTTGAAAAATTTTCTTTTTCAATATCCATTTCTCATAGTAAATATATATTGTTAATTAAAACAACCCTTACCCTTGAAACTACCTACTTATCCTAAAACTCAATTTTCTCTTTCTTTTTATAATAGTACAATGACAATTTTCAGGAATAAAAAATGACCACTCTAGAATAGTATATTATGATCGGGTAGTAACATATCTTTCTTTAGTAATTGAAAACCTCTATTTTTACACCACAATCCTATCTTCCTTAACACCTCAACCATTTATTGGTACAAAATAGAGATACACATAATATCTAAGGATATTTTTTAAAAATTCATACTCAAGTGCAAAGAAACAGTATATCCTTGTATTTACAAATCTTTCCATATATATCAAATTAGCTTTTTACTTATACTCTCACAATAAAAATCTGGTATTAATGATAAGATTTTTGATAGCTATATTTGGTGTTTCTTATCTTCATAGATATATATATTGTATATATATATATAATTTTCAACTCAACATATATAGAATAAATTTTATATATTAAAAAGGAGAAAATATAAATTAATATAAATCTTTTTTGGAAATAAAATTTCCGGTATATGGTAAAAAATTTTTTCTGATACTTAAACATCTTTCATATCTGGAGATATAAATTAATAAATAGGAAATTGAAAAGAATATATTTAAAAATGATTAAAATTCTCCTTTTTTGTTATTAATTTATATAAAGATACTACGTCATATAATATATTTATATTTAAAAAAATAAATTTTTCTCCATCTTAAACCATTAATATTAAATGATAATATTATTAAAATAAAAAAAATAAGTTTCAATGAATAAAAAAAAATTGATATAATATACCTGAATTATTAGTTTGTCGTATCCTTCTAACAGAAGCCCATCGAAGCATTGTATTTGAAGTGATGATATATCGTTTTAAATGTTAGAAAATTGATTTTGATATCTGGAAATGTTGAATTTTATATTAGATTTTTTAAAAATATTATATATTATTGTAAATATTATTTGAATTAAAATAAACTTGAAATTGTTTTATAAAAGTTGAATAATTTATAATCTTTAATTTAAATATATTAATCATGAAAAAAAGTTTTATTTTTAAAAAATAGATTTTATTTTAAGATATATATATATAATATTAAAATTTTTTGTTGATTTTTAAAGTAATATATCTTATAATAAATAATGTGATAGATCATAATGTTTGTTTAAAAGTTTACAAAACTTTTCTTGGCAATGTATCATCACATGATGATAGAATTTTGTAACAATATAAATCAAAGATATATTATTGCAAATGATGCTTTAGAGAATATATATATATATTTATATGTTGATGGCATGAAAATAAAAAGTAAAAACTTACCTCTTTTTATATAAGTTTAATGAATAATCAAGTGAAGGATAGCATTAATCGTGAGAATATCTCTAGTGAAACATGTTTCATAAATCTTGTCAAATGTTAAAAGCTTGGAAATATATTTTGAAAGTGTATGAGAATATTCACAGGTTCAAAGAAAACTTTAATATTACAATAGTTTGAATATTATATCTCTATCTTTTTGAAGTATTTATTTTTGTGAGACTTTTTCAAGTTTTAAAACAAAACTAATTTTTAAATAAGGATCTATATTTAGAATAATTATTATTATTTGTTTCAGTTAGATTGTAAATTTTTTTAAACTAATTGATGTATATATTTCTTTTGGTAGAAAAAGAACTGAAGGTAATAAATGAAGGAGCGTTATATAAATTACTTTAAATATGCCATTTATGTTATTTTTAGTTAGCAATCTTTTTTTTTTAATTTTATATAATGAGAATTTTTTAAGATGCCTTTTAATATTAAAAGAAAGGCTGATTGTTTTCTATTAAATTCGGAAATTTTTATTTCTTTTCGCCCCAACTAATGGAGAAGTTAAATGGATTTCTTATAATAAAAAGGTTGAGAAATAGAAGTATATATAAAAGTCTTTTTAAAATTATTTATTTTATTATAAAGGAATAAAAAAAAGTTTTATGGTAGATTCATACAATTACATAATTAAAGGAAAAAAGACTCAAGTCTTAAATAAAAGAATATTATATAATCATACATAGCCTTTGCTTTGATCGTTTAGCCTATGAAAATTCACAAGTTTTCATATAGCTAAATAACCAAAGAAAATGCCATGATGAATTATTATTTCAAAGGTAGAATTAAAAAATATATATCATCATGTTATAATTTAATTTTAACTTTTTTAAACTAAAATGGTGATGGAATGAATGTTTTAAATATAAATTGAATAGAAGAAACATAGATATTTTAACGCCTCCACCCCTCAATAAACCTTTGTTGAATAATAAAAAGTCTACACATATACATATCTCTTCTCCCTCCAAACAAAGATCTTTAAAAACAATAAAAATTGCCTTTGTTTCAGAATACATTTGTCACATTAAAATAACAAAAACTGCTTTGAATAGATGTGTTAAAATCAAAATCGCGCTGCCATAAACATATAGATACATAGTGCATGAAGAGATGATTTAAATGTTGGGAAGAAGATTGTAAGAGAAGATGTATACGGAGAGTGTTAATAAAATAGGGAGAAAAAAAAAGAAGTATCAGAAGACGTTGAGTATAACCTTTTTTCGATGATCAATTTAATGTTACGGTGTATATTTTAAGTAGTATGATGATAAAATGTTAGTTATTGTTCAAATTTTATGTGAGAAGAGGAGGCAAAAGAAAGAAGGAGAGGTAGAATGGCAATAAATTTCATTGGTTGTGATAAATACTACAAAAGGTGGAATACTTGTTCGGAGGGATGAATGTCTTTGTTTAATCACTTCCTTTGTCCGTATATTATATTATTTTTAAGTAAAATAAAAGAGGAACTTTGATTATTTAAAATTCGTCTTTTTTTTTNTTTTTTTTTGAATAAAAACAACTCTTTTATGTGTATAAATAATAAAATGAAGAAACAAAGAAATATCTTTTTTTTTGTTTCCTATTTATGAAAGGCTATTAAATTTAATAGATTTGAACGTAAAATGATTTTTCGCGCTAAATATTTTATATTTTTGAAAATTATACGTTCATATAAATGAGTGTAATAAAGATGACCTGTAAAAATGAGGCAATGAATGTATGAAATAAAAATGGTTTTATTAGATATATTTAAATATATATTTATAATATTAAACTAATCATTTATAAATTTTTTCTTTCATATCAAATGAAAACAAAACTTAAACTAAAATAATATAGGAGTTTCATGCATATGTATTTCAAGAACCTTCCAAGCTGTAGCTGGATTGTACTCCTCCATATCTCTGCACATAACCCATATATGAGTAACGCGTACTGGATTTTTCTATAAAAAAAATGATAATAAGTAAAAATAAAAATTAAAAAAATACTTACATCATCACCTTGAATAATTTTACCTTCTCTATTTTTAACTACATTAATCATGTATGCTTGAAAACTGATAACAAAAACTGGACCTTGTTCCATCATTTTTCCTGTATTTAATTCTACTTTACTTACATCAATTACCTTGGATTCACTGATATTATATCCAATCTCTTGATATTCTTTTAATGTTGTTGCAAGAACTTTATATGCTCTCTCATGACACCAACTTTCAAGTACCTTGAGATCATTACGAATGTATGCTTCAAGAATATTTGGTATTACTTGTTTTTCTACAAATTTTAACCATTCATCTACATTAAATGTTGGATCCATCTTTGCTACTTCCCTTAAAACTTCACCTTCAGGTGAACTAGTAGATAATACAGAACCTAATCTTTCTGTTATTCCTCGTAACATACGCACTGCAATGTTATCACTTTCATCATATTTCATTTTTAAATCTAATAATTTATTGTAATATGGATTCTTTTCTGTATATTCTTTCCATCCAGCATACCATTTAGCATTTTTATGTAAAGTTATACCTGTAGCTTCAGTGTTAGCTTCAATTGGTCTATTTGCAAATGCCTTATCTAGTTCACTTGTTCTCATTTTTAATTGATCTGGTTTTTTATACATATGAACATCAGCGATACTATCAACTTCCTTTGCTACTTCCGAAACTTGTTTATAAACTTCTGTATCACCAACTTTTTCTACAACCTTCCCCGCAACTTCAGCAGCTTCTTTAGCTTTCTTTAATGCTTCAGCACTGGTTTCCATGACCCTTTTTCCAGCTTCTGTCTTCTCAAATTCACTCACAGCTTTCTTTACATGATCTTTTAATTCTTTTGCTTTATGTTTGACAATATCACCTCCTTTATAGGTTTCTTTCTCTACAGTATCAAACTTTTTCCTAGCTTCCTTTAAAGCTTCAGTTTCCTGTAATTCTCTTAATCTTTTTTCCAAGGCTTCACTATTCTTCTTCAAATCTTCATTCTTAGAAAATTCTTCTTTTAAATTATGTATCAGTTTTGAAAGAAAACCTCCTTGGGGTGGAGGTCCACCAGAGTTGAATCTAATTTGACTCTCTAGAATAGGTAATCTAACTATTGGAGAGGACGTTAAAATAGACTAAAAATATATTTTAAAATTCAATTTATAAATTTTAAAAAACTTACTGTTGAAGAATTAAAATTCAGTAATGTTTTGACACCTAATTTACTAATATTACTGTAAATCCTCATTATTAAATATATTTACAAGGAAATATTTAAGTAAAAATATTTTAAATTCAAAAAAAATTATATTTTAAAAGACTTCTTGGAATAATGTATCCCAATCACTCTTGTTAATAAGTAAACGCGAAAATTTTGAAAGGTATATGTTAAATACTACGTACGAAAGGTTATTTAATAATTTTGGATCTCAGGATAGATATTTCTTCTTATGAAATCAGTTGATTCATCAAACATTTTTTTAATCAATTATTTAAGATGTCATTTTATTTTTGTATACGTCCTTTTTATCTGATATTTTTGAATGTATAAAGAATATTTTTCCGACATTAATTTTAAAATTATATTTACAGAGAACGTTTTTGTAAAATACTTTTTATTGTTAGGAGGTTAAATTTGATTATTATATAGTAGACAAATTATTTTTGAATGTATAAAGAATATTTTTCCGATATTAATTTTAAAATTATATTTACAAAGAAGATTTTTGTAAAATACTTTTTATTGTTAGGAGGTTAAATTTGATTATTATATAGTAGACAAATTATTCACATAATTTTACATTATTTAAATTATCCCAATCCTTATTTCCAACATGATTGTAAAATAAGTGATAGTATGTCTGATGAGGGTAGGGGTGATTGTCCAATGACAGGAATTACATCATCTTCTTCGGAGCAGCAGCAGTTACCAAATTTAATGGGCCGTTTATTGAAGAAATTTGTTATTGTAAAAAAAATTGATGAAGGAAGCTTTGGAGCCATCTATCTAGCAAGGAAAAATTCTGAAAAAGGGAAAATAAAGGTTGATGAAAAAATTGATCACAATAATATACCAGAAAATGAGTTACCAGAGTATCGTGTTGTCAAAGCTGAATCCAATTATACACAAGGTGGCTGTGGATTGAAGATTGAGGTTCAAATACTTCATAAAATTAATAAAATTTTTCCAAAGTCAGAACAATTTGTTAAAATTGATACTGCTAATAAAAGAAAAAATTATAGTTATATTTTTATGCCTTTGTTAGGAGAAAGTTTAAAGAATCTTGTAGCAAGACAACCTGAAGGAAGATTTTCTGACAGTACTTGGTTAAGAATATCAATTCAAGCTTTGTATGCTGTGAAACAGTTACATGAAATAGGATATATACATAGAGATCTGAAGCCAGCAAATTTTGTTATGGGTCATAAGAATGATGCAAGAAGATGTAGATTTGTTCATCTCATAGACTTTGGATTGGCGAGACAATTCATGTACAAGGATAAGGAAGGAAACTTGATATATAGAAAACCTAGAAAAAATGTTGATTTTCGTGGAACTGAACTCTACTGTTCCTTATCAATGCATTATGATAGAGAACAAAAAAGGATTGATGATATATGGGCTCTTCTATTTACTCTAATGGAGATGCATAAAAGCTTGCCATGGTCATGTGTTGAAGTTAATAAAGTAGAAGAAAAAAAGAAATCAACAAAACTTGTTGAAATAATTAATCTTCTACCAGTGGAGCTTGGGAAACCATTTGAAAATTTGAATAAGATAGAACCAAAACACAGACCAAACTATGAAGAGATTTATAGTGGATTTAGGGATTGTATGTTGAAGAATAAATATTCCTTCAATGATCCTTACGATTGGGAGGTAACAGTCAACCCAAAAGCTCCAAACATGAAATATTATAGCTGTATGAGTGAACAATTTAAGAGCGATCTTTTAGCAGGTTTAAAATATCCCAAGGAAGAGGATTCCTCTTCAACACCAACTAATAATGGATCACAAAAAGAGACAGGAGAGACAGTTGATACTGACCTATCTGTTTGTCATATTTATTAATTAATAATAAAGAAGATACAAAAAAAAATATTATAATTGTATAAAAAATTTCTAACATTTAATTGTGCTAATATTTGTCAACAATATTTTACCTTTGAAAAAAATAAATTTTATATTATATTCTCTTACTATATTTTATTTAAACATTTTTTTATAAATGATATTTAGTATAAAGTTTTTGAACTGTTTAATATTTATTACAAATTTAAAAAAAAATTATTATTTAATTGAAAGTGAAGATAATGAAAGTACAATTAAAACTGATAAAAAGATATTTTTATGATTGAGTAGGTAAGTAATAAAAATGTTTTCAGGTCATTTATTCTTTTAAACAAAATAAGTTGGTCGGAGAGAGAAATTATAATTGTTATAAATTAACCTCTTTATTTCCTATATATAAGATAGTTATGATTTAATAAGTTTATTTATTATCGTTATTATTATTAAAGAGTTATGGAATCCATTTCATACTACGTAAGAATATTTTTTAAGAATAAAGTTTTATTTATTGGGAAATATCCTAAAATATTTATTTATTTACCTATAATAATAACAGTTGTATCTGTGTTTTGTGCTTTAAATACAAAAGTATCAAAAAATAATTCATTGGAGATTTTTTTGCCTAATGATTTAGAATCTTTTAAGGATGTTAAAAGAATTCAAGAAATGTTTATCAATCAAGAACCAATAAGAGATGATTATTATATTTTAGATAAAAAGATTGCTTACTTTATCATTGAAGATAGAACCAGTGAATCAAATATTCTTAGAAACTCTATTATTGAAACAGTAGCAACAATACATAACTTGGTTATGAATCTTAAAACTGAGAATGGTAAGAAATTTAATGATCTCTGTTTAAAAAGGAATCATCTATGCCAACAACATCCTATAACAATGTTAATGAAAAAGGATACAGCATTAAATATTACTAAATTAATGGCTAGATATCCCTATATGAATTTTGGTAATTTAACAATTGATAATACTCATATTTTTGGTGGTGTTATGGTTGATGAGGAGACAAGAGATAAGAGAGGCAATTCAAAAATATTAAAGGCTAAAAGCATTCGGATGTCATATCAATTAAATAATGAGGACAAAGACATTGATGAATGGATGACGTTATTTAATAATCAGATGGAAAATATTAAGATAAGAGAAGGAAAATTATATTATATCTCATCAATATCATTACCAAGAGAGCTAGCTAAAAATGGTGATTCATTGATACCTTATTTACCATGGATGGGAATAATATTAATGATATCAACAGTGGGATTTTGTATTTCTTCAAAATCATTATTCTCAAGGCCATTCTTAGGTATATGTTCATTAATTAATGCTGGAATGTCTGTTCTTACCAGTATAAGTATACTAATCTGTATAGGATTTCCTTTCTCCGAAATAGTTTATATTATTCCATTTTTAATGTTATCAATAGGTACAGATAATATGTTTTTGATGCTTCAAGCTTGGAAAACAAAAGTGGAGGTTAAAGATTTAAATTATTTAGAAACAATTAAAATTGTATCTGAAGCTATTGAAGATGTTAGTGTACCCATACTAATGACAGCATTAACGGATTCAATATCATATTTAATTGGTTCTTATAGTAATTTTTTTATTGTTAAATTATTTTGTACATATAGTGCTTTATCAATAATTGTAATGTTTATTTATCAATCAACATTTTTAACCGGTATAATGATTTTGACATGTAAAAGTGAAATTGAAGGTAATGATATAAATCTTGAGGTTAAATTGAAATGGTTATCCAAATATTCTGAAGGATATTATTGGTTAATGGAAAAGTACACAAATTTGTTGGAACGCAAAGAATCATCATATATAGTTTGTGTTTTATTTGTAATATATTTATCTTTATCAGGATATTATATATCTAAAATGGATATTGGTATAAATATGGGTAATTTGGTATCAGAAAATTCATATATTAATGAAGAGATATCTGCATCAGAACGTCTCTATGAAAATTATGGTTTATATGCTTATGCTGTTATTGAGGTATCAAATATAAATTTGAAATCTTATTCCGAAAGAGAGAAATTAATCAAATTATATGATAAATTTACATCAACACCATTGTTATCTAATGATGTATTTTTCTTTAAAATATTTAACAAAGCATTCCCTTACACATTTCCTACAGAAGAATTATTTAAAGAAATTTTATTATTATCATTAACAAGACCGAAGTTTTCAAAATACAAATCTGATTTTTCATATAATAACTGTTCAAAGTTAAATAATATTAAGATGGTTTTTCGGGTTCGGCATACCATAGAATCCAACACCATAGAGAGAGTAAATCATCTGAAAACAGTATTAAAAGAAAGTAATTATAATGGATTTGTATTTGACAATTCATTTATAAAAATAGATCAAGATAGTATGACTGTGAGGACCTCTATACAGAATGTTGCTATTGCTACTATAACTATAATATTTGTTTCTATAATATTAATTCCTAAATTTCGAACTATTATCTGTGTTACAATATCTGTGTTCTCAATGAGCATAGGTGTGATAGGTGTTATGTCAGCAGTTGGTGTAAGATTAGATATTATTTCTATGATTACAATGATAATGAGTATTGGATATTCCGTTGATTATGCTTCACATATGGCACTTCATTATCTGGATCATAAAAAAGACAATTTAAAGGTAAGATAAAAAAAAAATAATTATAGTAAATAACAACATTCGTTTATAGAAATCACTTAAATTTATAACTTTGCCACTGTTCCAAGCGTCAACAACTACTATTTTAGGTGTTATTATATTAATAAATATAAATTCATATATAGTAAAAACTTTTACAATAACAGTATTTGCCGTTGTAGGAATTGGACTTCTTCATTCCCTAATATTTCTACCCGTTGGCTTAAATTACCTAGTAAGTTTTTAAATAATAACTATATATATATATATGTACATGGCAACAAAAAATTAATTAATTAATTAATTATAGGTTGGAGAAAAAGAATCTCTAAACAATAACAACAATTTTAAAGAAATTAATAATGTTAAAGATCATAATTTAAACTCAATATACACGTCAAAAGACTTTGGCATTATTAATGCTTATTATGGAGGCAATATAAGTGAGTAATATTAATAATTATAAAAACATATTAAAAGTCCTATGTACAAAAAAAAANAAAAAAAAATTAAGTTTCTAAATATATATAAGCATATAAAGAAGGATTTGTAAAAATTTTGTGAAAAAAAGATATGCTTCAATAATATGTAATTGCAGTAACATAATAAAAATGCATTCCTATTTACCTTGAATATATAATGATGTAATTATTAAAGAGGAAAAAATAAGATTTTTAAGAAATCTCTTTTTCGTTGAATAAATCAAATTTCAAGGAAAGTCTTT
Source organism: Parastrongyloides trichosuri (assembly GCA_000941615.1). Classification (NCBI taxonomy): domain Eukaryota; kingdom Metazoa; phylum Nematoda; class Chromadorea; order Rhabditida; family Strongyloididae; genus Parastrongyloides; species Parastrongyloides trichosuri. The sequence goes on from LM523164.1 coordinate 230,126, forward strand.
GTCGATAAAGAATAGTATGTATATTCATGATGATATTTTCCAGGATATTTCTTTAAGTTACATTCCGTGTAATTTTATGCTGAAAAATGAATATAAAAGTTTAAAACATATTTTGTGATATCTACGTACTTTATGATTTTTATCTTTTTTTCTCTTATCTGGTGATTTACTTCTATCTTTCCTTCTATGATCATCTTTGGTGCGTTTTCTCTCTGAAGAATGAGATTTACTTCGTGATTTGGTATGTCTCTTTCTAGAAGATTCTTTTGTTTTACTTTTTTTATCCTTCTTTGAAGATTTTCTTTTTTTACGCCTTCTTTGACTATTACTATCTCGAGATCTACTTCTTCTACTATGTGGTGATGTACTACGACTAGAGGAGTATCTTGATCTTTTCATCCCACATTCAGCAACACCAGAAAATTCATTCGCTAATTTAGACCAATCAATATTCATACTAGAATTCATAGGCATACCTTGATGATACGATGACTGAGGAACCATTTGATTATTATAATTCATCATACTCATTCCTGACATAGTAGGAATTGGTGGCATCATACTCCTTGGATGATTATAAGGCATATTACCAATCATATTTTTATTAGGAAAAGACATACCAGGATTGGGACCAAATGGATTATTTGGCATCATATTTGGCATACCACGATTCATGCCCATCATCGGTGCTGGTGTTGGAGGACCAAAAGGGTTTACATTAGGAAATCCATTGAAAGAACCATTATTTACCATTGGTAAACCTATAAAATAATAAAAATATTAAAAAAAAAAATTATCTTACCATTAAATCTTCTAGAATTTTGATAACCCTGATTCATCATCATATTTTGCTGATAAGGTGGACAATTTTTAGGAGGTACAAATGAGGTACGAAGTATAACTTTTGATGTATCATATCGTAACGTTTTATCATAATTTCTTTTTTTATTATTACTATGATTTGAAGGTCTTGAATGTTTTTTATTATTGTATTCAATGTTATTTCTCCTTCTACCTTCTGTTACATTATTTTTAGTATTACCAAAAAAATTTGTAGATACTTTCTCTTTTTTCAACGAAATCTCAATTTTATTCTGTTCTTTTACAGTATTCTCATTTTTATCGCTAGTCTTTCCATCAACAATCTTTTCTTCTTCTTTTTTCTCCTCACCACATGTTTTTTCATTGATATCCTCCTTTAACAACTCATCTTCTGAATAATCCAACTCAAATTCTTCATCATTATAATAACTATTATCATTCTTTCCTTTATCTCCATCATCATCATAATCTCCCTCAAGTAAAGCTACAGCATCATCATCAACAGCATCACAAGATGTGGAAGGAACATTATCTCCAAGAAGTATATTTTCTCCAAGTAACACATTTTCTTCAGATTCAAAGACTTCTTGTGTTGATGACATGTAATATTATTAATAATTAGATGTATAGGTAAATAATAAATGTATATAATTACGTGGTGAAACAATCTTGAAAAAGAAAACTAATATTTGAATGTCAGTCTTCCAACTTGTAAACAAGAAGCGCTTTCCGTTTAGGAGTACCCGTACAAATAATACACTAATATAAATTTTATATACATCTTCTTTATATGAATTATTGATACTGAGAGGGAATAAAATTAATGTTTTTTTTTTTNTTTTTTTTTCTTAAAGGCAACCGGTATATATTTCAAATAATAAAATTACTGATTATTTAAGGAAGGAGAAGGAAGTAATGGTTTTCTTAGGGAAGTAGGTTTATTTAAAATTTCTAATTTAGAAATGGAATGTTTCTTAACGATAGAATTTGATGAGATCCCATTTTTGTTATATCTTTGAAATTTAATATTTTGTTTTCCATCGCCATATTTATCATTTCTAAAACATTTTCTTGATACCTTTTTATCATTTGGTACATTTTGTTTTTGACTCCTTAATGTTTGCTGTTCAGGTTGAGGGGAATGAGTCAAATGATTAGTAATGATTTTCATATGATTATTTAGGTTTCTAAAATTGGATTGTTGGTAAATCATAGAATCTTCCTTCTCATTATTTTGGTTATAAAATAAAGCATTGTTAAAATATTCCCCATTATTTATTTGTAATGATTGAGATAAAATGGGTCTCCTTTTATTATTTTCCCATTCCATTGTTTTATCTACAAAATTATGTCGTCTTCTATCCTTGTTATGATGATTATGCAAAGATTTAATTGATTTTTTATTACTCATAGGAAATTGTTCTTTTTTGGAAGATTTATTTTTATTGATATAAAAATCTTTTTTATTTGATACTCCTAATCCAGATGAGATACATTTTGGTTTTTTAATATTAAGTGATAAGAGAGATGGAACCATCTTACGGGTATAATTTGTATCTTCAATATTTTTAGGTGTTGGAAGTATAGTCCGTTTACCTAAGCGTGATAAATCATTACTATTTTCTTTTAAAGTCTCATCAAAGGTAGAAACCCTATTATTACTATTTGACATGTCATTATCCTCACTCTTTCCAAAGACAGCAAGATAATAAGGGACATATTTCTCACTAGTAGCCATTCTTTATAATTTGTGACTGAATATAAAACAGTAAGAGTGGGTAGACACAAAGATTAAGAATAAAATTAATAATTGGATTTTTTGAAAATGTATAAAAATGTCTATCTATACAAAATTTTGAATATTAATTTCTTTAGATTAAAAATAAAACGAATAATATAAATTTTGAAGGATTTACCCTAGAAAACACATTCAGAAAAAATTAATGACATAAAGTCGAAAAAAAAAAAACTATATTTATTTGAACTTATCTTATAACGATAACCTGGTGAGTCGAGGAGAGGGTAGAAAATTAATGTAAACGTAAAAAAGCTTTATACTTTGTGATTCTACTTTTTATATACATGTTGACATTTATACTTTCATCGTATTTGCTCTTTCTTTCTTCTTGATACTCTCTTTGCTAAAATTATATTACTATTTTTTTTTTAGGTACTTATATACTTCTTCTCAATTTATAAAGGTGGTTAATTTTCACATTTTGAAATATTTATATTTTATATATGTTGAAAAACGAATAAAAATCGTTCTAGTGCTTCTATTAATTATTGATTACACATTTCTTTTGTCATAATAACATTTTTCAAAACAGGTTAAGAAGAATCATAGAAATGTTATTTATATCCAACGACATAAACTGAAGAAAATGTTTAATTTAGTAAAAAAAGGTATTACATAATAGTTTTAATTCTTATTAATCTTTAAAAAAGTCTTATTATAAAATAAAGAGTATGTGTGTACAGTATAATACTAACCATTATAATAGGTTTTAAAAATATATTTCCATTATAGAAATGAAACTAGATCATAAAATTCTTTAAGACATTAATAAAATTTCGCTTTACCATATGTAAAGGAATAAATTATAATTAGTTTTAATTTAATCCATGTTCACTTCAATGATTATTACCATTTCCGTATTTTTAATCATCATTTTACATCAATATATCTATCTTTTTTATGTGATCATAATTGCTATTATATCTATCTATTAAATAGTAAAAGAATGTATAAAGTAAATAGACATATATTTTAAGACTTTAAAACATAGATAAAAAATTATTTATCTATTGAACCTCCCATATGTCATAATTTTGTTGCATATTATTTTAAAACAAATAATTCTTGCCATATAGATAATCAGAAAATATTACCATCACATGTTATATATATCACCATAAACAAAATATCTATTCCTTTTCATTTTCCACATATAATATTATATTTCATAATGATATACACTCTTATCAAAGTTTATATTATCAAATTTATTTTCTATTATATATTACCAAATGTATAGATAATCAAAAATTGCGTTTTATTATTTTTAAAATAGTATTACTAAAACATATATTTTCCAGTTTTTTTTAATCTAAATAATGTTACCGCCACCACCTATAGCTCCAAAACCAAGGAACGAAAGTAATTCGGCGACATTGCCAACATATAGAAATCGTCCTGTCGGTAATAATTTTAGTAATGCTAAAACATTATTCAATAACTTATCACAACCTCAAACTAAAACAACAATCTCAAATGCTGTAAAGTCGCCTTTTCTTCAAAAAGCTGTGATAAGTGGTGTTCAAAATGAGGAGGTTCGAGAAAATGTAGTGAATGTAGCGAAGGATGAAAAATTCAAACAACAATTAGCAGATATTATCAAACAATTTGACAAATCGCCTTCTATAAGTAATACTTCAACAAGTATAATGACTACTACTCCAAAATCTACTTTACCATCACATAATTCATTAAATAATTATAATCAACAAAAATCATTATTAGATACATCTAATCCTATGGATGGAATATACAATTATACTACTACTAATTACATTAACAAACCAAATATTTTACCTAAACCTTCTACAATGAGTGAATCATCATCAAGTAAAAAAAATGGTAATATGTCAATTGATGATTTATTATTTGGTAACATTACAGAAGAAACAAAAAAACCTCCACCAAATAGACCACCACCACCAAAGAAGAAGAGTATTACATCATCATCATCATCCTATTCAAATGGTTTTAACTTTTATGAACAACAACATGAACCGGTACGTGATATACGTACAACATTAAACGAACCATTCAATCCATATTGTCCTACCAACAAATATGGTCCTGGTTTAGCTGCATTAGAAAAAAATTTATGTACCTCTCCGGAGCCAACCATGACGGAACCGTATGCAGTTGCTATCTATCCATATATACCAAATCATTTTGATGAAGTTGGATGTGACATAAATGATATTATTATTTTAATAAAGGAAATTGATGAGTATTGGGTTCAGGGTAGAAATTACAGGACAGGGAATAGTGGTATCATACCATTGAATTACCTAAAGATAAAACTTCCATTAGCTCCGGTAACAAAAAATTCAGAAAGTCCATACTCCTCCTCTGGTTATGGTTCAAGTAACTCTTTATCACCTAAATCACAAAATTCTCCAACAAAATGTATTAGTAGTAGTAATGATACAATGATTGTTTGTACAGCTCTTTACGATTACAATAGTTCTTATGAGGGTGATCTTAAGGTTTGTTTGAATTGTTTGTATATTGATAAAAATTATTAATATATTTTTTGTATTCTAGTTCTCCGCTGGTGATACAATTGTTGTACATGAAAGAGTCTCCGATGAATGGTTGCGTGGCCAACTGGGGAAAGAATTTGGTATTTTTCCAATTACATTTGTTCATATTGATAATATTGAAAGTATACCTTACAGTAGGAGTGAAACTTTATCATCAATTGAGTATGTTCAAGCTTTGTATGATTATAATAGTGGTACAGAGGGTGATTTGTGTTTTAATGTGGGTGATCAAATCAAGGTAGTAGAACAAATAAATAGTGATTGGATTAGGGGAGAATTACATGGAATCGTTGGATTAGTTCCAATGACATATGTTCAGAAAGTTTAAATAAATATGAAGGAAAGTTTCCGCTTTTTTGGTAAAAGAAGAGAATACTAAATATATTTTTTAAGCATAAATTAGCGGGTCCTGTTTTGTATAACTTAAAATATTTTTTGGTTTAAATTTATATTTTATAAAGTTTTTACAATATTATATATTTTTATATATTATGAGGATTCAAAAAAAAANAAAAAAAAATTCTCCTATTTAAAATTCAATTAAAATAAAATTTGTGAAATTGTATCTTGTTCTTCTTTTTCCTTGATAAATATAATAACTATACATGAACAATTAAATATCACAATAAAAGTTGAAAAAAAAGGAAATGACAAATTTTATGAAACTTTATAGCATTTCTTTAAAATACTAAAAAAATTGATTCATTATTATTAAAATCTTTATCAAAATGATTATTGTTACTTTTCATTTATTAATTGTTGAATAATATTTAAACTGAAACGATGAATAATAACTATATATCTAATAATTCTGTTAAGATGATAAAATGTTATTTTTTATTTTCATTAATATTCATAGATATGATTTCTCAATATTTTTAAAAGATAAAAAATAATAATAAATATTTTGTGTGATTAATTCTTATTATCAATTGTTATATTTTTTAAGAAATAGTAACTTCTTGAAATTATTAATATTTTAAACATAATGATATGTATCAAATTTTTGGAAGAGAAATGTTTAACAAAATATAATATTACTTTTTCTTATCAATGAATAAAATTAATAATTTTTAATACAACAAACTTTTAAAAATATGATTCATAAGATTGTATAATTTTATAATAAAAATATAACTTTTTNTTTTTACACATTTGTTTTTTATATTAAAATTTTGTAGTTTTCATTGAATCAGATTAAAATTACTACAAGTGTACACAGATAAAAAGAAAAATTAAAATTTTACTTTAAAAAATTATTACATATTATATAATAATATTAATAAAAAGTTATATTTCAATTATATTATTTTAACATTTAAAAACTCCTTCATTTTCCATTCCTATATTGAAGTAATAGAAAATAAATATCATTGGTATATATGCGTCAAAAGACAACAATTGAAAATACCGTCAAGAATTACTCATCCTCCTCCAATGAGGTACCGTTCCTGAAAAGATTTGAAAGGTAGGGTGGAAGAAATAAAAAATATATGTGTATATGGTGATGAATAATTTTAAGATCGTTTTTCATTAAAGTGAAGGCTAAAAAAATTTTGTTGAAACTATACATATTTTTGAAGATTACTAAGAGTGTTATACTTGTTCTAAATATAGTTGATATAAATACGATCAAATTTTCATTCTTTCAAGCATTATTTCTTTTTGTAAATTATTTTATAATAATTACATTATAAATAAAAAGTTCTTTTCCTTTTTTGTACCACTTCGATTATGTAATTATTATTAATAAAAGATTTTTTATGCCGCTATTATATAATAATAACAATTATTAATTTGTATTGTTATCATTTTTATATAGATGGAATGATTTTACTTGTATCAAATCAAAAAAAANAAAAAAAATATACTTTTTATTTTATTCAAAATGCTTTAAAAAGGATGTACCTTCTTCATAACTTGATTAGAATAATATTTTATTCCTTATTTTTTTATTAAAAATATTTTTAGATCATATCAATTTGTGCTTTCATTGAAGAAATGTCCCAGCAAAAGATTTATGAAAATAAACAATATTCCCATACAAGAAAAGAATTGTATAAAGATCCATGCGTATGTTTTTAATTAATATAATTATTTTTACTACAATTATTTAGGGTGAATATCGTCCTCGCCAATCAAAATCTCTTGGAAGACCATATGAAACATCAACTTATTATAACACCTCTGTTGATACTACAACTGGCCGTCCATGGCGTTCTGCTGGGAATAGCTGTTTAGATGTAAGAACTGAAGGATTAAGCACATTCACTACAAAAACTCCTATTTCACAAACTGTCCCTATAACCACTGATTTTACTCCCTCATTGACCTGTGAAACTAATAAGCATGATTTTAAATATCCAATTGATAAAAGTGATTCTCCTAAAGAAGTTGTCTTGGATAAAACTATTTGTTATGACGAGAAGACAGAAAGAGAAGAACAAGAAAAAATTATGTTAATTGAAGATAATGGCTGTGGCCGTGTAATAAATCCAAAGTATCGTGTACGTTCCATTTCAAGAAGTTCTTCCTCTTCTTATGAATCAACCAGAAGATTCTCTAATAAAGGTGAAATTCACTATAACATTCCAACACAAAGAATTATTTGTGAAAAAGAGACTGTTGAAAAATGTTCTCCAACACCAGATCAATGTGTTAAAAAAATAATTGACAAAAGCCCATCTCCAATTAGAACAAAATGTCTTTCTAGATCTGCAAGTCAATGTTCAATACCATCACAGGTTAGACAAGATTCTAAAGTATATGCAGTTCCTGAAAAAAAGCCAGTTGAATATGTTTCACAATCACGTGAACATATCAAATCACCAAAAGATACTGAAGTTATCTGCCAAAAAGTTCAAAGAAGACATTCTATATCTTCTCATAGATCAACATCATCAATATCTTCTGTTGAAATATGTAAAGAGCCTTCATCCAAAAGAATTATTTATAAGGAAAAACATCCTAAAGAAGTATGCAAAGAAAAAATTTCATATTATGATCAAGTTTCAAGAAATGTTCCTATAACACAAATTCCTACAAAATCCATTCCTAAGTCACCTTGTAGACAAATTAAATCTACAACACCAATTTATCGTCGAATCCCATGTCAAATTCCTAATCAAATTGAACGAAAAATTGTTAAATCATCAACTCCTATTCCTATTTCTGAATCTATTACAACTAAATACCCTACACAAACAGTTAGATGTAAATCTTCTACACCTATTATTTGTCAAGAACCTTCACAGTATAAGACAACAACTGTTGTCCGTGAAAGAAGTCAAAGCCCAGTAATTGATCAAAGTCATCGGAAAAATTATAAATATTTATCTCCATCTCAAGTTAAATCAAAAGAAATTGTTTGTCAAGAAAAAGGCCTTAAAGTTAGAGAGTATTCTCCAAAGCCATGCCAAACAAATACAATTGTTTATGAAGGAAGGAGAAGCCCAATATGTAATCAAACTGTTCATAATGCTTATAAAAGTACATCTCCTTCCCGCGTTTGTACTCCAACTCAGGTAGTGACAAAGGAAAAAATTTGTCAAGAAAGACCGGTTATAGACACTTTTCCAAAACCATGTCAAACATCTACTATTGTTTGTGAAAGAAGAAGAAGTCCAATTCTTGATCAAACTCCAAGAAGAACTAAAGAAGTTATTTGTCAAAAAAGACCTACCAAGACATCTACCGTTGTTTATGAAAGAAAGAAAAGTCCGGAGTATGATCAAAGAACTTGTACAATTTACAAAAGTCCTTCACCAATACCAACTCAAGTTAGAACAAAGGAGATTATATCTCAAGATAAACCATGTCAAACTACAGCTGTTGTTTGTGATCAAATTCCTAGAAAAGTTTATAAATCTGCTTCTCCAATTCCAACACAAGTTAGAACCAAAGAAGTTATTCGTCAAGAAAAACCATGTAAAATTTCAACTATTGTTTGTGAAGAAAGAAGAAGTCCAGTATGTGATCAAAGTATTCGTAAAGTTTATAAATGTTCATCGCCAGTTCCCTCACAAATTCGTACACCTTCTCAAGTAAGAACAAAGGAAATTGTATGTCAAGAGAAACCATGTAAAACTTCTACCATAGTTTGTGAAAGAAGAAGAAGTCCAGTTATGGATCAAACACCAAGAAGAGTCTTTAAATGTGCATCAGCTTCTCCAATTCCGACTCAAGTTAGAACCAAAGAAGTTGTATGTCAGGAAAAGCCATGTAAAACTTCTACTATTGTTTGTGAAAGAAAAAGAAGTCCTGTATGTGATCAAAGTATTCGTAAAGTTTATAAATCTGCTTCACCAAGACCAACTCAAATTAGAACAAAAGAATTAATTTGTCAAGAAAAACCAGTAAAGATAAGAGAATATTCACCAAAACCATGTAAGACATCTACTGTTATTTGTGAAAGAAAAAGAAGTCCTGTATGTGATCAAATTCCTAGAAAAGTTTGTGAATCTGTTTCTTCAATTCCAACACAAGTTAGAACCAAAGAAGTTATTCGTCAAGAAAAACCATGTAAAACTTCAACCATCGTTTGTGAAAGAAGAAGAAGTCCTGTATGTGATCAAACTATTCGTAAAGTTTATAAATGCCCATCACCAGTTCCTTCACAACTTCGTACATCTTCTCAAGTTAGAACAAAAGAGAAAATATGTCAAGAAAGACCTATTAGAGAATGTTCTCAGAAACCATGTAAGACATCTACTGTTGTTTGTGAAAGGAAAAGAAGTCCTGTATGTAATCAAATAGTTCGTAAAGTTTATAAACCTACTTCACCAATTCCAACTCAAGTGAGAACTAAAGAAGTTATACACCAAGAAAGACCATGTAAAACTTCAACCATTGTCTGTGAAAAAAGAAGAAGTCCTGTATGTGATCAAACTATTCGTAAAGTTTATAAATGTCCATCACCAGTTCCATCACAAATTCATACACCTTCTCAAGTAAGAACAAAAGAGAAAATATGTCAAGAAAGACCTATTAGAGAATTTTCTCCAAAACCTTGCAAAACTTCTACAATCGTTTGTGAAAGAAAGAGAAGTCCAGTACCTGATCAAAGTATTCGGAAAGTATACAAATCTACTTCACCTATTCCAACACAAGTAAGAACAAAAGAAATTGTTTGTCAAGAAAAACCAGTAAAAACTAGAGAATTATTACCAAAGCCATGTAAAAGTCAAACTATTGTTTATGAAAGAGATAGAAGTCCTGTGTGTGATCAAACTGTTCATAAGGTTTATAAATGTGCATCTCCTGTTCCTTCACAAGTTCATACTCCAACTCAAGTAAGAACAAAAGAAAAAGTGTACCAAGAAATACCAATTAAAGTTCGAGAAAGTTCTCCAAAGCCTTGTAAAACATCAAAAATTGTTTGTGAAAGAAGAAGAAGTCCAATAATTGATCAAAGTTCCAGAAAAATGTATAGATGTGTATCAACTTCATCAATACCATCTCAAGTTTATACTCCATGTCAAATAAAAACAAAAGAAGTTATTTGCAAAGAAAAATCACCAAGAATTAGATATCACTCTCCAAATTTTTGTGAAACCCCTACTTCCATTTCCAGATGTCGGAGTCCTGGAATAGACCAACACTATTCAAAAAGTTATAAATGTGTTTCAACTTCTCCTGTAAGAACAAAAGAAATTCCAATTTATAGGAGGGATGAAAACGATTATATATGTGATAGTAGAACTAAGGGAAGATCTGTTTCTCAGATATCACAAAGATATTACGATAGATGTGAATCTAAAGATTATAAGAGATATGATTCCCAAAGACATTCTAAATCCCCTCATTATTATACACCACAACAAGTAGTTACACATGAGTATTCCCAACCTTCACAAAAAACTTACTCACATCCAATAACACAGCTTTCACAATTACCTTGTTCATCTCAAAAATCTATTTGTCAGAGTTATCATTCTACAAAACAACCTTGTGATCAAGTTTATACTCGTTATCAACCTATTGAACAAACAAGATATCAAGCTCCTAGACCATTTGTTTCAAGACCAGAAATGGTAAGACCTGGAGCACCAGTTGTTCAGCCACCAGTTGTTACTCAACCACCAGTTGTTACTCAACCTCCAGTCACTCAACCAGACGCATATATTACAGCTCCAACAGTTTACGAACCTATTCCACAACCATATATGCCTAGAGAAGAACCAAGAAGACATGATACAAATGTATATCCAGGCCAACAATATCAACCATACGTTCCTCCCTTTGAAGAAGTTCGTCCAAAGCCAGAACCAGTTGTAGAAATTCTTCCAAAAGAAGAGGAACTTCAAACTATTGAACCCATTCCTACGCCTGCTCCAATGCCTCTTCCACCAGTTGTACCAATTTTACCTGCTGAACCTGCCGAACCAATACCAATTCAACCAGCTGAACCCGAACCTGCCTATAGGCCAATAAGGAAAACTAAGAAAGTTTGGATGGATGGAAAAATTCATGAGATTGAAGAGCTTGATGAAAACAATAATACTAATGTCTATCAAAGTTATTATAAACCACCAAATAATCCTGGACATAACGCATTGAATAATCCTGGACATAACACATCAAATAATCCTGGACATAACACATTAAATAATCCTGGCCATAACACATTAAATAATCCTGGAAACAACACTTTAAGTAATCCTGGATGTAACAATAATGGATGTAATACACCAAAGAATCTTGGTAATTGTGCTACAAATAATCAAGGATGTAATACACCAACTAATCCTGGTCATTTTGTTTCAAATAATCCTGGCCATTGTGGAACAAATAATCCTTCAGGAAATATATACAGACATGACCCAAATCATTCTGTAATTCATCAATCTTTAGCTCCAGCACCACAATATAATACAACACGTCCATATTCTCCTCATTGTCAAGGATTTTATGAAAGATCTGATGTATTACCTTATTCTAGTGATTTGCAACAAGTACCATTGAAAGAAGGAACTTCATACCGTCAATTGAAGGAACCAAGATGTGAAGAAGTTAGAAGATATGATAAATCTTTTGGAAATACACAATACTATCCAATTGATAGTAGAAGTTTTGATAAAGAAGTGATATATACAACCAGAGAATCACCTGACCGTTATGTCAAAGAACCTACAAGATATCCTTATGAAAAAAGATCTAAAGGTGATGATATCATATATACTACCAGACAAAATGTAACTCGTAATTGTAAAGAACCAATATATCGTTATCGTACCAAATCTCCTTCTTCTCGTAGAATCATCGAAGAAGAGATTACAAAACATTACAAGAAAATTGAAACTACAATTGATTCATCAAGAAATTCAACACCGGAACCATATTATGAAGTACGTAGACATGCAAAAGGAGATTATTATAATGATAATGTAATTTGTCGTTCACCTGCATTAAAATGTACATCACCAAATGTTGGAGTAACAACTCAATATACAAAAGGAGGAAGTTCCAGACCAGTTTCAAGAACTTCAAATGCTGTAGAAGTTTGTTATGATACAGATTCTTCACATGATCGTAAATCATTTGTAAGTTTTTTTTTGAATTAATATTCATCAAATTGTTTTTTAGAGACCTACTGAATACTTACTTAAACCAGAGGAAAAAGTTGTTAGTGAAGAAACAATATACAACACATCGGAAGGTTTTAAAATGGTTCTTGATATCAGTCATTTTGATTCCAATGACGTTAAAGTTACAACAGATGATCATACATTACAACTTCACGGAAGGCGCTATGAAATTGATCCACGTACTAATCAAAGAACAACAAAACGTTTCACAAAGAAATATGTTATTCCATCTGATATCGATATGAATAGTATTCGTGTATCCAAGGATAGAAAAGGATATATGACCATTACCGGATGTAGAAAGAAGTACGATTCAAGTGATTGTGAAGTCATTTATAAACTTTAAAGTCATTTTGGAAGAAAAATAAAATTTATTACTTACAACAGTACATTTTTGCTTACAATTACTACACAATAAAATAATCTTTTTACCATAATTTTTATTGATCTATTCAACAATAGTTAAATATTAAATTCACGTATATATATACTTTTAAATTAATTTCATTATACAAGTTATTTATTATTATTCGTTAATCCTGTCTTTAAAAAACGAAATTCATGAAGATCTTTTGAATCGACAAAATATTTTAATTCAGGACATTGTCTACCTTTACTAAGTGAATTGGGAAGTTTTGGTTCTTCAAAGTCTGCTAACACTGAAGGTGGGATTGATTTCTCACTTAATTTTTCATCAAATTCCATCTTATTTTCCAATGCTATTCCCAAACATACTTTCTTATAAAGTGGTAATGATTTGTATTTCTTATCAATTTCCTTTAAAATTTCATCCTTCTCTACTATAGAATATTTTGTTAAACTTTTCAATGTATATAGTAGAATACAATATGGTATCGCTGTATTAATACAGTTTGTAATTGCTTTACAACGATAATATACAGCTGATGATTTATAGAATAGAAGCCATTCATAGAAATAAGTAGTTTCATTATTAACAACTTTTGAAGTTATCTTATCTTTATAGGAATCATTAACAATGAATATTTGTGGATAAAAATCGTCTTTGAATATTGATGAAACGTACCACCGTAAAAGTTCTTTCTTAATTTTTATATTTTTGTCAGGAACATTATTATTCGATATATTGATGATAAAAATTACTTTATATGAATATTTCTTCAATCGTTCCAGGCGATTATTTAAATTATATTCAATTTTTTCATACTTCAATGTGACTACAATAATATCATTTCTATTAAAAATATAATCGTTCATTGATTGGACCTTTGCTTCAACCGAATTTTTTGAAACTTCTGGATCATAACAACATAAAATATTAAATTTAGTCAGAATTGTTGAATCTTGAAAAGCATTACAATTAACAAAACTTTTCGAAAATATGTTAAACATTCCATAGTCAATATTACAATTAACTTGCTTTATCTTTCCATAAGGTCCATCAGGATAACGTTTATCAGGTTTGTACAATAAAACATTTTTTTCTTTAAAATCTTTTAACTTTTTTTCCACCTCACTTTTTGTTGACTGTAAAAGGTATGATAAAAAATTTATTTTTGCATCATTGTCCGCTCCAATAACAACCATTGTTGCATTCCTTAATATTTCACTTGTATTCCAAAAAGGAATACTTAATACACTAAAAAGAAGGCGATATTTTTTGAAGAAGGTTGAAACATCAACTAAGAATGTAAAATAATCACCAAAATCATCCACCAATATGTGATCATCAGTTATAAAATTTTTTAATACTCTTAATGCTTTTTCAGATATAAAATATTTATTATCCATATCCTCATCTCCTGCCTTATTTATTTTATCCTTATTTCGTGAATAAGTCTCAACGCTCATTGAAGTTTCAAAGCTTTTAGATTTCATACCAATTTTAGATACATCACCATATCCAGAAGTATCCGAATATTCAGCTTTAAAATTTTTTTGTTGTCTTTTATTTCTCATTCTTTTTTCACGTTCCTCTGGTGTTTCATCATAATCAGTAAACATTAAAGAAGCCAACTTTTTTATGTCAATCTTTTCTCTGGTATCTTTCTCCTCTTCACCTCTTTCACATGTCATATTTATCATTCCAGAGTAGCAAGAAGGGTTTGCCTCAATGTCAATTTCATCTTCAATTTTCCTACCACTAATTACTTTCTTTTTAAAATTTTTTAATTCAGGTGCTGGTTCAATAATATTAACTTTTTTACCAATTCCATTAGCAACTGTTGCCGCTTTTTTACTCTCCTTCTTTGTTCCAGACACCAAATCTGTCTTTTTAGGAGCTTCTTTAAGAGGAATTTTCTTTTTCTTTCCTCCTCCACACATAACAAAGAAGTAGTATAAATAACTGGATCAAATTAAACTGTAATTATTTTATATAATTATTGTCAATATTCAAAATTTTTACCATTCTATTTAAATTTGATTAATATTCTAAATGATATTATTTACAATTATATGTTTTTAAATGATCCTCTTTCATAATGCTTAAGTGTCCAAAACAATTTTTATCTAATGTAGTAAACACTTTATCATAAGTACTATACAATTATTTTATTTTTAAGGTCAATTAACAAAACATTTTAATAATTTAGGAATATATATTTAGAAAATTTTTATTAAAATAATAAATTAGTAATTCAAGGAAAACCAAAATGTTTAATTTTTAATACCTGTGATTTTTTACCATTTTCACACTCCATCATCATAGCATCCTTCATATTTCCAGTACCTTCAAAATCTAGACATAAATTGTTCTTTTTTGATATCAGTTTGTTATCTTTAAATTCAAATAATTCTCCTGATTTCTCATTTACACAAGTTACCATTCTAAGGTACGTTTTTCCATTTTCGGTAACAGAATCTATACAAGATTCTTCTCTTCTAAAATTACCATTCTTTTGTAACGTAAAAGCTTCCGTACTTGCACCTTCTTGACATTGATAAATTCCTAATTTGTGATTATCATCCTCTTTCCTTTGTAAAGTATCAAGGCAAAATTCTTTATTTGACACTGCACCATAAAATATGACATCTTTATGTGGTATAAATTTGTAAGGAATAACATTATCCAAGTACCATTCAAAACTTTTACAATTTAATTTTTTTCTTAAATTATGTCTTTCTGTCAAATCACCTACATCTTTATCTCTCAAGTCATTTCTATGTCTATAATAATATTCTTTATAGTCATCCATCCATACCTCCGCCAATCTCTTTGAATTTGTTCCATGTACATCTTTATTGTTATTTCTCCCAGTCATATTATACGGGTGACCATCTCTAAAGATATGACCAACATGTGAGCAAGATAAAAATTCTATAGAACCACCACACATCCATGTTCTGAAAGATATTTCTAAATTTTCACCACCCCAAATATCCATTTCTTCATCGTATGAGCCAATTTCAAAAAAAAATTCTCTATTTGCAGCTAATAAACCTCCGGCCATTGTTGGTGACGGAACAGGATCTAGATCGGATTTTAATTTTTTCTTCGTATACTCAGGAACAGGATCCCAAGTGAAATGTAAAGACCAATGAAAACCACCAACACTTGAAACTTTGCTACCACCACTATATTGCATAGTTTTGGCAGAAATGTGATCAATTGTTGGGCATATAATAGCTTTTCTATTCTCTTTTATCCTATAAACAATTGGTTCTAACCAACCAGCATTAGCTTCACAATGTGAATCTAAAAATACAATAACTTCTCCAGTGGCATGTCTAGCTCCAGCAACTTTAGCTCTAATTAATCCTTTTCTTTCTTTGGCTCGATATAGTTTTACAACACCACCAAACCTTTTGATGTACAACTCAAGTTTTTCATGTAATTCCTCCCTCTGACTGAAATCATCATATAGAATAATTTCATGTAACAACTCTTCTGGTGATCTGTTAAATACAGAATGAACTGTCCTCAACAAAGGACTCCAAGCTTCATCTGTAAAAATAATAATAACAGAAGTTTTTGGTAATCCCTTCAAGTCATAAACTTTCTCTTTACATTCACTTGATCTAACATCCGGTATTGACCGATCCAGGGAAACTTTATCACTTAAAAAATAGAAAAATATATATATATAATTATTATCTTATTTTAACAACAACAGGTATTTTTTATTTTTTATAATATTTTTTTTAATGGATAATAAAAAAGGAAATATTATATTTTTCAATTTTATTTTTTTGAAATAATATAAGATGTTTATCAATAAATTAGTCATCTTTACTTCCTATCTCTCTATACTTACTACTATAATAATTATATTTTTAATTTATTTTGCTATTAATGAAGTTGAAAAAATTAATTTATATGTTAAATACGAAGTTTACCGTTTCAGGAACAGTACTAATGGTGCTTGGAAGGAGTACTCAAGTATAGTTAACTCAAGGAAGAAAAGACAAAAGTATAATGATAATTGCAATTGTATTATAATACCAAAATGTAAACCTGGACCAGAAGGTGTTCCAGGGAAGCCCGGGGCAAATGGGTTGACTGGAAGAAAAGGAGAGAAAGGTAAAGATGTTGATTCTTTTGAAATGCCTTTTTGTCTAGAAAATGAATGTATCAAATGTCCTATTGGGAAACCTGGAATAAAGGGTATTAAGGGTGTACAAGGTATTAGAGGCCGTGATGGAGAATGTGGAATTCCTGGTTTACCTGGTAAAAATGGTGAGAGTGGTCTTCGGGGAGCTAAAGGTGATTCAGGGGTAGCCGGTTTAATTGGAATGCCAGGATCAAAAGGACGTAATGGTCTAAATGGAAAAAGGTTAATTTATGTGAAAACAAAAGGAGTGAAAGGTAAAGTTGGAATACCTGGAAAAATTGGATTGAAAGGCAAAAAAGGTGTAAATGGAAAAATAGGATCGAAAGGATCAATTGGAGTGATTGGAAAAAATGGTAAAAATGGTAAAAATGGAAAAAAAGGTGAAACTGGAGAGATTGGTGATAAAGGTCCAGATGCATTTTATTGTCCATGTCCTCATCGTTTAAATTAATGATAAAAGTAATTTAACTAAAAAAATCAACTTACTTTGCTTGCATATTCATGAACCATTTTTTCATTTCTCCTTCTACTAATTTATTTTCTTCATCACTCAATTTTACTGCTTTACCATTTTCACCAGGACCTATAGAAAAAAATCAGTTTATTAAACAAAAATAAATTTTTACCTTCTCTTGGTATTGAATAATCTGGTCTAACATGTAAAATAACATCACTACTAAAGTCACTAACTTTTTTAAACCTTCCTAGTCTATTACTATTATAATCTTCACTTATTTGAGGTAACTCATAAAACTTAATAAATATGGTAAAAAAAAATGCTGAGATAATAAATATTAAGACAAAGTTTAAGAACGTTTCAAATCGTCTTGGTAGAAAAAATAAAAACTTTGATAACCCCATTCTATAATTAAATGTAATGGTAAATTAAATTGTTATTAACAAAATTGTTTAGACCTTGAAAGTTTGATGAAACAAACATCAAAATGGAACGCAATCAATGTTGAATTGATGCACTCTATATAAGTTATATCTTATCAAAAAAAAAACTTTTTGGATTGATAATTTTTAAATATAATATAGCTTACGTGGAAAATAATTATTAAATAAAATCAAACGGAATATAATATTTGTACAAGAATAGACAAGCAAATATATATGTATGTATGCATATACATATTTGGACTGCTGTACCATCAATTGTGGAGTAACAAATTTATATCATAATTATGTATATTCAAAATAATATATATTTTTCATTTTATCATTGACCTAATTAATAAAAGGTGAAATATTTTAAAAAATTTATATAACCTATTGTAATGTCAGATATTTAAATAAGTGTGAGAGTATAATAATATTTTAAGAAGTAATTTTTAATAAAAGTTTTGTTTATGTGTACTTATGTATAATACATTAAGTTATGAAATTTGAGTAAATAATAGTAATAGAGTGGAATAATTTTTTCTTGTCATTCCTCTTTGTTTGATATTTACTATATATTTATATAACTAAAAATCACATTTTTTGATAATCAAAAAAAAGTGTTACTTTTATGTATTTCATTATTTAAAAAATATTATTAATTTTGTGTTTTTATTTGTTTGTAATGATGTAATATATATATTACATTAATCAATGATTACTTTCTTACGTTATCAAACAATTTTATCTCAATATTTTTATTGGAAAAATAAAACACCAATTGATAAAATATTTATTAAAAACAATATTAATGTTTAATTTTTCAAACAGTCTAGAAAATGTTACCCTTTTTAACAAAGACACACAATTGGAAAAATTCGGAAACTCTCCATCGAAATATAATTAATATTTATTTAAAATTGATGCATTGTATAATAAAAATTTGATTTTATATAAATATAAATTTTTTAAAATTATTATTCTAAAAAAAGAAAAAATTAAAGTACAAGAATACGTACAAATTTCACCAGCCATCTAAATAATAGGTACCATCACCTAATTTGACACAATAGCTATTATATAATGTATCATCATTTTCAAAAGAACTAAAAATAATTGAAGACT
>LM523164.1:249446-303857 GCA_000941615.1 Parastrongyloides trichosuri
TCTACATGTAAAATTACATAGGAATACATATTTTAATTATAAAAAATAAGCAAAAAATGCCGTTGAATCCTAATTCTCCAAAAACCTCTTTTGAAGCCAGTGTGCAGCAAATGGAAACTAAGAGGTATTTGGAGCAAGGAAAAGTGGTTCTAGGGGTAATTGACCATGAAAAAACGATTGGAATGTGCAGCAAAGGCATATCTTTACTCATTCAAAAGATATGGCACATTTAATATTTTTTCAAAATAACGATAAAGAAATAAATGATGATTTCATGACAAAAACCTCAAAATTTGTAATTTTCGATATTAAAAATGAATTCTACATGTAAAATTACATAGGAATACATATTTTAATTATAAAAAATAAGCAAAAAATGCCGTTGAATCCTAATTCTCCAAAAACGACTTTTGAAGCCATGTTGCAGCAAATGGAAACTAAAAGGTATTTGGAGCAAGGAAAACTGGTTCTAGGGGTAATCGACCATGAAAAATCGATTGGAAAAATAATGCCGTTGAATCCTAATTCTCCAAAAACCTCTTTTGAAGCCAGTGTGCAGCAAATGGAAACTAAGTGGTATTTGGAGCAAGGAAAAGTGGTTCTAGGGGTAATCGACCATGACAAATCGATTGGAACTAGTATCAAGTTCGTATCTTTACTTGTTTTTATGATATGATATAATTTATCATTTTTTAAATATTGATAAAAAATAAATGATATTTTTTTAACAAAGACATTATAATTTGTCATTTGTGATGCCAAAACTGTAATCTAAGCATAAAATTGCATAGAAATACATATTTAAATGATTAAAAATGGATAGATTAAACTATAGAAACCTGGTTCTCCAAAATGGTCTTTTGAAGCCTTTGTTAGGCAATTGATAATTATGCTATATTTTAATTGATAAGAGTTATTTTTAAGATTAAGTAAACATGGGAAAATCAATTATATATGAATTTATTTAATATTATTATTATTTTTTAAATATAGTACCTTTTGCTTGAAAGTATAGTAAGTAAAAATAGGGTGATATATTAATAGATTCAAAATGTTTTTAAGAAAATTTGGCTATAAAAAAACAATTCCAAATAGAAAGGCATCATAATTTTTAATTGTAAGTTGGAAATATTTTCAAATAAAATGTTGCTTTCTTTAACATTTATTGATACATATCATTGATATTTTCTTTGTATAAATTTAATTTTGATAAACTATAACCACTATTGCTGCAATGAAACCACGATATATCAAATGCACTTCTTTTGTAATGTATTTTTTTAAGATAAAAACGGATAGTATGTGTTCTGAAGGCAAATATATTTCTTACTATCTCAAGTTTTAACCAATGTACTATGGTACAAATTTTTAGTCTATTTTAAAGACACTTGATGAATAAAATAAAAAAAAAACTACCATCAATTAACCTATTTTTATCTTTTAATAATAATTATAAAACATTTTTAAAGTAAAATTTTTATTTTTAAACAACTTTTGATAAATGTATGAATAAACACATATAATTAAAAAAGTTGCGGCCCTCGTTAGGCTTTTATATCATTATAAATATAATTTAAATATATTTATTTCTATAAATCTTTTTAATTATGACTGAAGTAGCAGAGAATGTTTCTTATCCATTAACAGTAGATTATTGTGAAGGTAAATTTCAATTGTAATGATAAATAATATTTAATTAATTTTCAAGATTGTACAATGCCACATGAATATTGTGAGTATAGTGGTAAAAAATGTAAGACAGCATGTGTACAAGAAGCCACAGAGAATGTTGGGGAAATGACAATTGATGACAATGATGTTGAAAAGAAGATTGACGATGATAAGAAACACCAAAAACGTGGAGGAAAAGGATTCAAGGAGATTGATAAAGATGCACCAAAAACAATTATCCTTCAGAAGGCTTCAAGAGGTAAAAATAAGAATGTTACAGTCATTAAGAATCTTGCAACTCATAAAGTTGAATTGAAGGCAGCAACAAAATTTTTCTCTTCTAAATTTGCCTGTGGAAGTAGTATAATTGGAACAGATGAAGTTGTTATACAGGGAGATGTTGTCGATGAGTTATTTGATGTTATTCCAGCTAAATGGAAGCATATTACTGAAGATGATCTTGAAGATGCTGGAGATGCTAAAAAATAAATGTTATGATTACTGTTCTGCTGTTATCAATAAAAATTTTAATTTTTTCATTAATATTTTTAACATATTCTTTAAATTTCAAATATAATTTAGATGGAATATATTGATTTTTATGACAATTTTTGCACATTAGTGTTATTTCAAAAGTTTATGCTTGGAAACAAACCATGTATATTTAGTAGTAAGTATACAAACAATTGGAATGCAAGGAAAGAATGGGTAGATGAATCCGGTAATTTAAACATTGGTTATTTGAAAGAAAAATATGGAGATTTTACATGTCCAGTTATTATTGATGAATTGACATCTAAATGTATCGAAATGAAGTTTGTAGAGTTTATTGATAATTATATAAACAGAAATGAGGTAGGATATTTAAAAGATTGGCATTTTCAAAGTTTATGTTATAAAAATTGTTTTCCTCAAGTTTATAAGTTGTTTTCAATATTGAATTTTGATTGGATTAATAATGAATTGTGGACAGAAACAGAGAAGAATCCTTTTGAAAATGACTATAGATTTTTATATTTTGGTCCAAAGGATTCTTGGACTAAGTTTCATTGTGATGTTATGGCTTCATACAGTTGGTCGGCAAATATTGTTGGAAAAAAGAAATGGTATTTTGTTCCAATTGGTAATGAAAAATATTTTCTTGAAAACAATACTAGTGATCTCTATATTCATGATTTACGTGAAAGAAAAAATTTATGGGATAAAGCTGGTGTTTTTGAGATAACACAAAATGCTGGTGAAGTAATATTTGTACCCAGTGGAATGTGGCATCAAGTACATAATGAGATGATGACAATATCATTGAACCATAACTTTATTAATTGTAGCAATATTAATTCTGTATACAACCTTTTACAAAGAAGGAATAAAGATGTAGAACATGAAATAGAAGATGTAATATCAATGAACATTTATACAGAAGAAGAGATAAAAAATATAAAAGAAAATATTTTAAAATTAGATATTAAAATAAATTTTAAAATGTTCAACCAATTAATTATTTTGATAAATGAAAGTAGAAGAAAAAATGTAGAAGATTTTGAAAAGGATAATAATTTAATTATAAACATCACTGAAGACAACTTTGTTGATATTTCAAAACAATATTGTAACTGTTGTTGTTATGAAAATGTTTGTAAATATTGCTTCTACATCATGAACAAATTAGATTTATTTATGATTAAAAACATTTGTCAATTGTAATAAAATGTTTTGATAAGATTTTAATTAAAATATTATTTGTCATGTTGTAGATAAAAATAAAAGAAACAAATCAAATATCAAATTAACTTGTTGTAATATTCTTTACAATATTTCATTTTTTAATTAATATTAATGAACAATATCTTTTATATAACTTGAGATGTAATTAATTACAACTGGTTAAAAAAAGTTTGAGATAATTACCATCCTCTCTTGTATAGAACCTCTGACATGATATTTTGGAATAAAGTCTCTAATAAATTGAAAAAGTGATATTATTAATTTCAAATATCTCTATTGTTAANTTTTTTTTTAATCATTTTTTAATTGATTTTTGTAGATTAAATAAACAACAACTTTTTTGTAAAAATGAATACAATCTCACAGGTTTGTGTGATAGAAAATCATGCCCATTAGCAAATTCACAATATGCGACAGTACGTGAAGAAGAAGGAATATGTTATTTATATATGAAGGTTGCTGAAAGATCTCATACACCAAATAAATTGTGGGAGAGAATAAAGCTTCCTCGTAATTTAACACAAGCTGTAAACATGATAAGTGAACAACTATTATATTGGGATGAATTTGTTAGACAAAAATGTAAAGCTCGTTTAGTAAGAATACATCAATATTTAATTCGAATGCGTAAACTGGCTTTAAGAGATATGCATAAGAAGATTACTCCTATACCAAGAAAAATTGAGAGACGTGAAAGAAGAAATGAAGAGAAAGCTCTTATTGCAGCTAAATTGGATAATGCCATTGAAAAAGAATTATTGGAAAGGTTGAAGGAAGGTACCTATGGTGATATTTACAATTTCAATAAAGAAGCTTTTGAAAATGTACTAGAACATCCTGATCTTCAACAAGAAGTGGAGGAAGAGGTTGAATATGATGAGGATGAAGATCATCCAGAAAGAGAATTTGTTCCTGACTTTGATGAAAGTGATGCTGAAGAGGAGGTTTTTTAAATAAATTTTTGTTTTCAAATATTATTTTTAGTACATATGTTATTGCTTTTCTTGTTTATATTGTTTGTGTTTAAATCAATTTCAATAAAGTTATTGATAGTTTTTATTTAGATAAAAAATTTAGAACAAATAATATTCTAAAAAATTATTAAATGATATTAATCAAATTTGATTTTGTAATCAACCACACAATTAAGTTTTGATAAAAAATTATATACATATATGTTAATATAAATATATTTTAAGGAAATATTTTTTGATATGTTATACTTGTATGCTGTATCATAGGATGTGTAACGGTTGACATTATAAGATTAGATTCCAAGAATGTTTCATTCATTAATATCCATGTTCTAATCATCTAAAAAGGAGAATAAAAATTGATTGAATATTATAACTTACTCTTCTTACAGGTAAATCTCTAGAAAAGTTAACTCTTCCAATTCTTTTTAATCTAAATTCAATAGCATTTCCATTTTCTTTACCCTCTTCAACTGTAGCAAATCCATTACTCATTACTGTAGTTAAAGCTACTCTTGTACCATTAGCATTCATCGTTAAATATCCTTGTTCAGAATGTAATTCAATTTCTTCAAATTGTTCCCAAGCAAATGCTGTATAATTTAATGAAGGAAAAGTATCCAATGTTGATAATTTAAAATCTAATTCTTCACCATATGTAAATCTTGGGATTGTTGGAAAATCGGCTTTACCACCAAAATCACTTCTCCATTTACCAATTAAAAAAGCTACTCTTTTTAGATTTTGTGGTACCTTCTTAATATCATACTCTGGTGGTATAATTAATCCATCACATTTTTGGCATGATTTTAAACAATTTTTCATTACAAATTCTTCACTCTCACATCTAGAAGGATCTTCAGCAACTTGTAAATAACAATTCATATCTTTATCACGACATTCTTTTAACTTTAAATATGGATTAGAGGTACATATAGGTAGAATAACAATAGAAAAAATAAATATAAAGAAAAAGATAATATTCATCATTGTATGATAAAGTTTAATTAGACATAAAATTAATGAGCATATCCATTTATCCCCAAGATGACGATGAAAATATTTAAAAAGGTGGGGTTAAAAGGTAAATAAAAAANAAAAAACTTGAATGTACCAGTAATTGTAACATGTTTGGAAAATGTATTCTTAAAACAGGCTTCTACTTTTAACATTAATTTTTGGGGTTTGAATATTTATATTTATATTATCTTCATACTAAAGATAATTTTTATTTATGAAACAGAAAATGAACAAAAGGGATATATAAGTTTATTGAGAGGAAATGTGTCAATGGTATTATTATACATATTATTTTAACTTTACCATTTGAGCATCAAAAATTTAAAGCTGTGACAATACATTTAATTGTATATATATTTTTATAAAATATATCAATTTTGTAAATAAATTATATAATTTATTATAATTTATAAACCTTATCATTTTATATACGTACTTTTCCAAGGAGCAATATTTGTTTGATATGAAAATATTAGGACTTATTATTTTAACTATTTTTTTTATTAAAAAAATTTCAATGCTACATTCCTTTCTTCATTGAAAACATATTTTATTTTATTGATAAAAATAGTCAAATTTTTCTAGAAAAATCAATTAAGTTTTATCAAAAGTGTAAATAACAATATATTTTTAATGATCTTTAAATGAATTTTCCATTTTCATATTTTATCAATTTATGAGAAATTACAAAATTTGTTTAGGGGTAATAATAATATTAGATATCTTAACTTTCCACAAAGGTATCTTTGGTCCTCCCTTAATTATATCTTTATTTGTGTTATAATAAAAGTTTTACTAAAACTTTTAAATTATAATGTTCCATAAATTCAAGTAGCAATCTTATTATTTAAACAATTGACAAAACGTTCTTATATTTGTTATTTGAATCGAAGCTTTCTCTTTGCGCCAATTTTGCATCTAATCATAATGTCTATCAGTTATACACTCTATTCCAACATATATCAGACATAGTTTGTGTATTGAAGATAGAAATATTAAATCATAATGCTTCTAAATTTTTAATGGAAAATGTTTTATTTTCATTGAATTTTTTTAATATTTATGAGTTATATTAATAGATTATTCCTCCTACCTTATCATTTAAGGTTATTTTTAATAAATTTCATTGAAACTTTCTTTCTTTTTCAATGAAATTTTTCTTTTAAATTATTGTATTATATATTGAGATGTTCCAATAGCTTATACCCTTAATTTCAATAGGATAATTTTTCCTTTTATTTAATATTTTATTATAAATTATCACTAAGGTTGTTGTTAATGACTTCCATTAAAAATATAATATTTAAATTAAATGTAACCCTATTGAATTTATAAACTCTCAATTTGGCACATCTCATAATCAATATAGTAGAAATTCATTCTTCATCGAATTCAGAAAATCAAACATTTTTTTATTGTCTATTATGTCCTGTGTTTCATAAAATGCTTGTTCATATAAGATACATCCGTTTTTTTTTATTTGAAATTAGTCAATCAATTATGCTACACTCAAATTTATGTCTGAATGATACATATATTCCTATTATTATTTGTTACATTATACTTTCTCTTATAAATTTTTGTATTTAATATTTTAGTATATGTGACTTAATTATTTATTATCTTTAGTTATTTTGATCCAACATTAAGAAAATAGTAAAATATAATAAAAACATTCGTAACGTGTAAGTTTTGATCATTTTACATTCACAAAATGATTGCATCTATGGGAAATATATATATGTATCATTGACTTAATATTAATGATAAGTATATTGAGAAATTTTTCATATATTGTATATATGTGGTATTAATACTAAATGTTTTCAAATTTTTACAAACTATATAGTTCTTTCAAAAAAAAAAGAAAAAAAAATTCATTTGCGCATTTTAATTTTATTAATTATTATTTTATATATACATATGACAAAAATATAATTTCCATGAACACTCTATTTTAAAGGGGTACGTA
The DNA here is from genome assembly GCA_000941615.1 of Parastrongyloides trichosuri. Lineage (NCBI taxonomy): Eukaryota > Metazoa > Nematoda > Chromadorea > Rhabditida > Strongyloididae > Parastrongyloides > Parastrongyloides trichosuri. The sequence goes on from LM523164.1 coordinate 256,809, forward strand.
ATATAAATATTCTAAAAAGATTAATTTAGACCAACCTCCAGTACCCCTTTTCATATATGTTGACAATGCTTCGGCGTCTAGGAATGCTCTACCGCTGTGGTGAGTATACAACGATTTTATATAATTGTCCAGGTTCTCTGACGCAGATATGTGAAGATTGTATGGACACTCTGTTTTCAGAAGTCTCTCTTAAACACATAATATTGTGTCTAGCAATAGTAGAACTTCTTTTGATGGCTGTTATACTAAAAGACCAAGTAAAAATATAGCTGAGATGACCATTTCTTTTAACATATTTAATCATTTTATTAAAACGTGATTTTACTAATTTGATCATGATATTGTAGATATTTGATAATATCAAATATATTCTCAATGAAATCTTTATAAAACATATGATTATTAAGGCCTTGTATTCTTTTATTTAACTTTTAAAATACGCAATTTTAAAACAAAATTTTAAATTTATATAATTATTTCAGTTCTTTTTAGGTAAAAAAAAANTTTTTTAATTAAAATTTGATGCCGTTTTTGACAAGATGTCTTACTGTGATGTAAATCCTTCTCCAACAAATCAATCTACCAATATGGATGATTCAGTTGATTCAGGTATTGTTAGAAGATCTTTAAGAAGTAATGTAAGATGTAATTATAAAGATATGGCGAATGGCACAAAAAAGACTACCAATACAGTTAATAATGATATTGATCGAAGTCGTTCACTTTCTGCAACGAGAAAAATTAAGATTAAACCGGTCATTAGAAAATCTGAACAAACAAGTACAGGTTGTACTCAAAATCATAATTGTGTTAATAATCTAACACATAAAGCAAAGAGTATTTCTCAAAATAATACCACTGATGATGAATCATCGATTACTTCCCATCCATCTCCAAGTGTTTCACCAGAAACAAATAATCATGGGAATGAAATTTGTAATCTAACAGGAGCAAATAATAAAAGGAATAGAAGACCACCATCAGCTCATAAAGATTATTTAAATGAAAAACAAGTGAAAGAAATTCAAAAGAGTAGAAGTAAAAATTCATCAAAATCACACACCCCAGATCCTAGTCATATAACTAAAGGTTTTGATAATTCTAATAATTCAGTTAAATCCAATCATGAGATAACAAATGAAGTAATGAAAAAATTGAATAGTGAATTGAAAATTGAAATTAATAAAAATCATATTATCGAACCAAGAAATTCTATTTCACCACCCATTAGAATGTCTATTACACGTGGTAGGGGTTCTGTATCTCCAAAAATTATTTCATGTACGGTTAATGCAGAATCTGACGGTGTTGTAAATTCTAATAATGATATACCTTTTAATAATAAATTTAATGTTGAATCAGAAATAAAGAAGTGTCCTGAAAATAATTCTATTATTCAAGAGACAACAGAAGTCGTTCAAAAAGAAAAAGTTCAAGAAATTGTTGAAAAAAATGTTGTAGTTTCTGAAGGACCTTGTAGTAAAATTGTTTCTAATGTATTACCAATACTTGAGAAAGAAAAACCTTTAGTTAAAATTGAGGTACCTGAAGTTAATGAAGAAGTCTCTATTCGGCATGATGATAACATTGGAGATAAATTTAAAGAAGAATGCCCAACGTTGGCATGTATGGAGGTAGTTAGTGATCCTCCAAAATTAGATATAGAAGAAATAAATGATCCAAAACCAATATTGGAACCTGTCATTATTGAACCTCTGAAACCACTTGAAAATTCAAATTCTGCAGATGGTTCTGGTCCACCACTTTTGGAACCTGTTCCAGAAGGCCCACAAGAAGATTCTTTTGAAGATCTTGATTTAAAATGTCACGAAGATTTAGAATTAATTGATATTGATTTACCTAAATCTGAGGCAATAGAAATAAAGGAAGAAGTTGTTGAATCAACAACAGTTAATAGTAAACAAACTAAAGGTTATACATTTAGAAATGCTAATAAGAATAATGATTCCAAATCATCAATAAAAAGAAGTTATAATAAAAATTCTAATAAATATAAATGTTCCGAATGCGGGTTCAATGGAAGTAAGATGGCAGATCTTAAGATGCATGCTAAAACACATTCTAATACTAATAATAGAGGTGGTAAAAGAAGAAAAGTTGATGATTCAGGATCAAAAAATGACTCTGATATTAAAGATACTTCTGGAGGAAATGATGATCTTGTTGATCAGGAAACAAAAAATATAAAATTAAATACTTTATATACAGTTGATGAAACTGATAGAGGGGATGGATTTGAAAAATTGTATAGATGTAAAGAATGTCCATTTACAAATTCAACTATACCAAGAATTGAAAATCATGTGTTGGGACATACAAAAAGATTAGGATTTAAATGTCCTGTATGTACCTATTTTTGTGGTTCAGCTGGTTTTATGAAAAAGCATACAATTTTACATGGAGATGATTGTCCATGGCCGCCTCAATTTTACGGTGCAAGAAAAGGAGGTAACTCTCGTTACTATACTCCAAACAAAGTAGAAACAAAAAAAGAGGAAACTCTTAGTCCTACAAATGCAACTACCGAAAATTCGCATGTAACTGATAATATGCGTACAGTTTGGAAATACTTTATGATTCAAAAAAAGATTAAGCAAAAGACATGCCATGTGAAAAAATGTCAATTTAAAGGGACAGCTATGAGTTGCATTCTTCATAAACTCTTTTATCATAAAGAGGTTCAAGGTACACTTAAGGTAAGACTTTACCAATTAATTCTCGTATCGCAAAAAGTCGTTTTAATATCCAAGTTAAAAACATACTCTTTTAACAACTACATTTAGGTTAAATTAATATCGTATATTCATTAGGTTTATTCTTATACTTCTCCTTTAATTAATGCAAATCTCTATAATATTATTACTAGATATTAGGTATAAATTTAGGTGGTGTACAAGTTGTAAGTATTTTACTATTTTATTTAGATATTATATTATAAAACTAGAAAAAATCTTTTTTTTACTTATTTTAACTGTTAATATGTTTTTTTCAGAAGTCCATAAAGAAGAAGAATATTTCCAAAGTTTGTAAGAAAGGAAAAAAGGTATCTAAAAATATTTGCAAAGATTGCAAAAGAAAATTTACAAATAAGAAGATTTTAGAGTATCATCGTATTATTTCTTCTAATTGCAAAAACTCTAACAATATAAAATTAATTAAAATGGTTGTAGAAGCACCAGATATTATCAAAGAGCATAATGGAAGCTTCTATTGTTTAGAGTGTCCTTTCGTAGCGGGACAATTAGAGGTTGTTGAAACTCATGCAAATGGACATTTGGAAAAGTTTAGTTATATTTGTGATAAATGTCAATGGACTACAGATGATAATGAAGAATTAAAACTTCATGAACAATGTCATTCCTTCGAAATGGTAAACGATGAAAATGAGGAAAGTGTTGGGGAAAAGTTAATGTGGAATTGTGAAGAATGCCCTTATAAATCACTTGATGTTTATGAAATGCGTTCTCATACTCGTCTTCATCAAGGAAAAAGAAGTCAAAAATGTGGTCAATGTACATTCTCTTGTGATACTCCAGGAACATTGTCACAACATATTCAAGTACATGGAAAAGTTTCCAAGCGTGGTAAACCTAAAAGAAATAATATTAAACGTGAAAATATTACTGATAAGGTAATTTCAAAGGATATAATGACTAAAAATGAAAATGGTGTTCCAGTAAAAGCTTTGAAATTAGTTGTAAAATCAGTAAATTTAAAGGAACCATATGAAATGCATAAATGTGAAACATGCCCATATTATGCTAGTAGTGAAGATTCAATCTTTAAACATGTAGCTCTTCATAACTCTCCAAAGGGTAATAAAAAAATGCATGAATGTCTCAATTGTAAATTCTGGTGTGATTCTAATGAAATGTTACTAGATCATATTAAAGTACATAATAATGCTTTTAATATCCCTTACTTTATACAAACGTTATTTGCATGCAAAAATTGTGATTTCACTTGTTCTGAGGAATCTGTTCTTAAGTTGCATGAACAAAAATTAAATTGTACCTCCAATAAACGTCCAGTACGTGGTAGAAAAAGAAAATTAGCTGATGATGAGGATACTCCAGTTACAGAAAATTCAACTAGAGAAGTTTCTATTGATGATGCTGATAGTATGACACTTGATGACTGGTTAAAAGAGTATCATAAGAAATTTGGATTACCTAGAGGTATAATTGAAATAAAAACNAAAGCTGTAGCAAAAGAGCGGCCTCGTCATAATGTTTTGGATTTATATTCTAGTAGAATTAATTGTCAAGTGGATGATTATTATAAATGTGATAAATGCCCATTTACTACTAAGTTTGAACCGGTAATGCGTGGACATGAGGTACACCATATACATCCACAACAACATTCATGCTCATTATGTTCATACTCTGTAAATGATGTTAGAAATTTAATATCTCATTTGAAATGGCATGAAACTGATAATGGATTTGGTGAAATTGATAAGAAATCAACATTAAAAAAGAATGATCCTTATAGAGAAATTAATTGTCATCCTGGAATGGATGCATATGAATGTCCTTTCAATCCTTGTACATTTAGAACCTCCTTTGCACATACAATAAATTCACACATTACAGAACATGCTAAGAAACATAAGTTGAGAATTTTAACAGGTTTAAAAAGAAAGAATATTGATTGCCAAAAGAATGATAAGACATTCAAACCACCAAAGGAATCAAAGAATCCACTTATGTGTAGTGATTGTCAATTTTCAACTCATTTCAGTGATGAGATAGTAGATCATAATGAAAGTCATAAGGATCCATTCCTAGAATACCAATGTACATTATGTACATTTGCCTCAGATAGTCTTGTATCTTTAAGTACTCATTTTACTGATCATCATACGGAAGAGGTAAAAGGAAAAGAAAATGATCTCACAAACTTGAATGAAAGACAAAAGCGTTTCAAGACTTATTTGGAGCATCTAATACAGGTTACACCAGTTTGAAAATAAAGCACAACAAAATTTATAAATATAAATATATTTATTACATAATTATTTACTCTTTTCTTCGATTTTATAGTATTTAGTTTTATATTTTGCGTATAAAAAATTTTTTTTTAATTTTTCTTGAGATAACAACAATATTAATACTTAGATAAAGTAATATATCTAATAATATTAATCATTTTTAAAAAATCTGTCAATTTATTTAATTAAAACGTAACGCCTATTTTGATATATAATTGGTATTAAAATGTTCTTTCTTAACTGAATGATAATAAATATATTATCATTTTAGCATATTTAATGTATAAATCAAAAATTCCCTCTATAAACACTCTCATTCCTCGTATTATCAAAAGTTGGAAATATTTAAATAAGAATTTTCCAATATCAAAAGATGTATAATCAAAATTCATAGATATATGTTTTTGTGATATTATTATTATTGCTTCTAACATCAATCTAGTCAATATGAAAAGTTATATTATTTTCTCTGTAGGCGGCAATTATATTTTTAAAAGTAATAAAAACATCACACGATTTTTAATCATAGAGGAAAAGATCAGAGACGTTATATTATAAGAAAATACACATAGTTATGTCTAGCTCTTCTCACTTATCCTTTTAACAATAGTCAAAATTTTTAGAAATATAGAAAGAAAACATTATAACATTTCTCGCCACCAGATATATATTATAATAATATGTTGCTGTGGGCGTCTTATTCCATTGTGATAAAAAGTTAAAGTATATTGTTTTAATTATATATTTGATCCAACCTCTTTTCCCCTCGTTATGTTAGTATCAATGGCAGAAATTGTAGAGACATCCAAACCCCCTCTTAATAATCAAATATCTTGGCATATACTTAGGAAGAACCTCAAGTCAAAGTAAGTCAGTTGCCTGAAATTATCAAAAATAATGGTGAGTATTATATTCTTCTCTATATTTAATATTAATCTTCAAATTCTATTATAGGCTGAAGATATTGAAGAGATTCTTGCTGAAATCGATGGATCCCAAATTGAGGAATTCCAAAAATTCTTTGATATGTTTGATCGCGGTAAACAAGGATATATCATGGCTACACAAATTGGACAAATTATGCACGCAATGGAGCAAGATTTTGATGAGAAACAACTCCGTAAATTGATTAGAAAATTTGATGCTGATGGTTCTGGAAAGTTGGAGTTTGATGAATTCTGTGCACTTGTCTATACTGTGGCAAATACTGTTGATAAAGAAACACTGGAGAAGGAGTTACGGGAAGCATTCCGTTTATTCGACAAAGAAGGAAATGGATATATTTCAAGACCAACTCTTAAAGCTTTATTAAAAGAAATTGCTGATGATCTTACTGATCAACAACTTGATGAAGCTGTAGATGAAATTGATGAGGATGGTTCAGGAAAGATTGAATTTGAAGGTAAATAAATTAAATCTTTTTTTTTCCTAATAATTATTTCTTCCTTTTTTTTTCTAGAATTCTGGGAACTTATGGCTGGTGAAGCTGATTAATCATTTCCTTGTATATTATTGCAATAATCATTTATTACAAATTTTTTATTGCAATTGATCTTCTGTTTCTTTATTATATCTCTCTATTTAATCATTACACAAACAGAAAGCATTTTATATTTAATATCTATTTGTCAAATGTTTCATTGTGTATAATTTTAAAACATCATTATAAATTCACCATCAAAATAGAGAAATATATTTAATAAATAATTTTTTCAACAAAAAACTTTTATCTTTTTATTTTTCTTACTGTTAACTTTAATTTGAATAAAAAAATGATATAAAAATTTGTTTATAATAATTAAAATGCCAAAATATTATGATTTTTAACAAATAATATGATGACAGAAAATATTTACATAAAAATGAATATATTTTCAAAATATTCTACATGTTTGATCATTAACCATATTGTCATGTGATTCGCAATTAAAAGCAACCCTAAAATCTTCATTATTTCGTAACAAAACATTAACACGATACTTAGGTATTGTATGAACTTCTTCTCTTATTTGAAATTTTAATCCTTCCTTCGTATCAACACTACACCAATTAAAAGCATAATTAATAAAGAATAATTGATCATTATCAAATTCTTCTAAACCTTTAACTTTGATGTTCTTGTTAATACTTTCTAATTCTAATGCTTTTCTCATTGCCTTGAAGGCAACTCTTATCCCACCATCATCAGCAATATTTTCACCTTGAGTTATATACCCATCAAGCTTAAATAATTATTAAATTAAAAATATATAATTAACTTACATATTGATCAACTTCTTTAACAAGAACGTTACTATACATTTTAACAAAACAATCTGTTTTATTTAAGAATTTTTCTTTACTACCCTCATCCCACCATTTTTTAAAATTACCAATTCCATCATATTGAGAACCAGAATCATCAAAACCATGGGTTATTTCATGCCCTATAACACTCCCAATACCACCATAATTTAATGGTATAATATGTTTTGATTCATAAAATCCATTCTGTAAAGCACCAGCCAATATACCAATAGTATTTTCATATGGCAAGTAATAAGCATTACTAATAAAACTTGGCATAGTTTTCGAATTCCTATTATTTATTTTAATTAAATTTTCAAAGTATATATCACTCCTCCATTTAGCAATCTTTTCGTTGATGTCTGGTAGAGGATTTTCCTTAGTAAATGATAATGAACCAAAGTCTGTGTATAATTTTGTTGTATTAAATATTGTATCACTATATCCTACATTGATAATCATCTTTTGAACTTTATCAATAGCATTACTTTTAGTTTTTTCATCCATCCAATCTAGATGATCTATTGTATCTGAGAAAGTTGCTAAAATATTTTTAACCATCTCTTCAACTTCAACCTTTTTTTTATTGTTAAAAAATCTTTTGACGTAAGCTATATCAATAGCATCGGAGAAGACATCAGAAATAACTTCCAAACATTCTATCGCTTTAGGTTTCTCATTTTTGATACCACTATATACACTTGTAAATTGTAAATCTAATGCTTTAAATCTATCATCTAAAGTATAATAATAATTAAAGATTATTATCCAATCCAATATATCACTAATTGTTCTCCTATCCAATTTGTGTAACAATTTATCAAGAAATATCAAATTATTCTTATTTTGAAGATAAATTATAGTTTCATTTAATTTAACTTTATCCAAAACTTTTTGTGGTAAAATATTTTGAAAGTATTTTAACCAATTTATTGATGGTAACAACCTTTGTAACTTTTCTATTGTAACATTCTCCAATAACAATGATTCATCTTCTGTATGACTGTCACTGGATGATTTATTTGCTAGTATTGCTAGTTGTTCTTGATATTTTAGTATTGAATTAACTCGGCGAGGTATCTCAAATAGTCCATTTTTAAAGATAATGTTGTTAATGTCATCGTTGACAAAAATTTCCATAACACTTGCTAAATATTTTTTATACATGTCAATGATGTAATTGTTTTCTTTGTTGATAAAATATTCGTAATGAAGGGAAGGAGATGTAGCTTCAATGTAAATACGATTGATTGAACTATTATAAAAGTCTGGACCAACCGATATTTGGAAGATAGCATTTCTTGGGTAAATATATATAAGAAAATCAGTTAAATATTTGAATCTTTTAAATTGCATCTCTTGAAGTTTGTAAAAAACAAGGCTTGTCCCATACCTGTTATCTTCCATTGGATCAAGGCATTTGTTATATAATATTGAAATCATTTGATCTATCCTATCATCACTTTTTGAAGCTGATCTTATTATCGTTTCCAATTGTCCATAAATTGTATACTGGACATCAGTTAACCTATCATAACTCATATCAAATTCAGGAACATGATGATTTTTTATCCATCCATCACAAACAAAATTGTAAAAGTTATCACAAGGGTTTATTGATCTATTTATTGAGGAAGATAATATTTGATAAGATATAGTTTCATTATCTTTGTGGTTGTAAAATGGAAGTATATTATTTCGATCTAAGTCATCAACTTGATCTGCTGAAACATCTATTTTACTGATAATAATTCTTCCACTATTGAAAATTATCTCTGGTATTCGAATGGTAAAATTTTTAACATCATAATTAGTATTTGTATCAAAATTATTTTTAAAAAATTCTTCTGCATTGAATAAATATCCATAGATAGAATGAATAAAATATAAAAATATTAATAATTTACCAGTCATTATCTTTTTAACACTTATCAATATTTCTTTTCTCTCTTCTCTTGTTAAAATATATAAACGATATCCTCAATATATATATATATATTCTTTGAAGACAAATAAAATACTTCAAAAAAAGATTTAAAAATACAAAAATTCTTTTTTTTCCAATTGGTAAATGGGAGTTCTAAAAACATTTCTGGTATTTTTATTACATTAATAATATTTATAATCCTATATTCTTTATAGTACATTTATCAATTTTACCGTTTAGTTAATCTCTCTTTTCAACTACCTGGTTATGACAAAGAGATTTTTAAAGAGAGTACATATTAAATAATAATAAAATAAAAAACTTGTGTATTGATAAAATTAGTCATATTTCATTTATTGTTACAACCAAAAAAAGGCTTACAAAAATGATTTAATCTCGATTTTGTAATATAGTGGTATATATCATAAACTGCTTTATTTTTAATGGTTCTTTAACATATTACATTGAAATCATTATGCATATTTTATTATATCCATCTATATGATCTGTTGTTGATAAAAAATTACCAACTTGATTTGTATTTATGAAATATTATTAATGCTACTATTTGTTTGTTTATGTTGCTAGTATTACACATATTCACATTTGAATAAAAAAAAACATAATTTCTGTCTATTTAAGTAAAATGTAAATCCTCTTAATATTCAACAAAAAGATTAAAACTCAATTGAGTATAAAAAGTTTTATCATGGTAGATGAAGAATTTTATTTAATGGAAAAAAAAATGAACTTGATCAATATAATTTATTCAAATAGAATTAATATATACTAAAAGTTAAAGATTTGACCTTTTTTATTTGATTTTCTTATTGAAATGCAAACATTCTTAAGTTGGTTTTCAATCGAAAGATGTGAGTTTTAATATATAATTTTAATTAGAAAGATATGGCCAAGATACTTTTACTTACCTTATTCCCTATCCTTATCGGGATATTTTTTAACTATTACAAGTTTGATTATTTTATACCTAAATTTGATAAGGTAATTCTGATTGTACATTCCATTATATTATATTTTTTAGGATGGTTATTTTGGAGAAGGCGAGATAGGAAGAGATGATGAAACAATTAATATTTTTGAGATTAATATTGATGAAGAGAAAATTATTGATATGAAGAAAAGAGTTAATTTATCTTTAATTTCAGAATCCTTTGAAGGTACATCTTCAGAGTATGGATTAAACTTTCAATTTATACATAATGTATCAATAAATTTATTAAATTATAATTGGCATCAGCACCAATATTTTCTTAATACATTCAAACATTATACCACAGAAATAGAAGGTTTGAAGATTCATTTCATTAGAAAATATATAGAACCTAAAAAAAATGAGATAAGAATTCCACTATTAATTATACATCCATTTGGTATGTCTGTGTGGGATTATTACAAAATAATACCTATATTAACTAATCCATCTCGTTTCAACTTTGATTTTGGTGTTAAAAACAATATTATCTTTGATGTTATCATTCCTTCCATACCTGGTTTTGGGTTCAGTGAAAGCAGTAAGAAAAAAGACTTTAGTTTCATTGATTGTGGAAGAATTTTTGACAAGTTAATGCAAAGATTGAGTATCGATAAATATTACATACATAGTGGTGGATTGATAGGTAATGATATAGCTAAAGTTATGGGCCATTACAATCCCAGCTCAATAGATGGTATACATTTCACAAATTTGAAGATGAGACTTTCGATGGATCCATATTATCTTATCAAATCATTTATTTCCATGTTTTATAACAATGGTAAAAACAATTCTATAGGAGAGATGATAAAGGAGTTCCAAAAATATCTTTCTTTCCATATTCCATTGATAACAAGTCCAGATACAATAAGTAGATCTTTACAAGATTCACCATTAGGGTTTGCATCATATCTTCTCGAATATTGGAGTATCGGAACGAGACCATTGACATCCAAACAATTTTTAGATGGTTCTTTAATGAAACATTATACGTTGGATGAGTTATTGACTGAAGTACATATTTATTGGTTAACAAAAACAATAAATTCATCCTTTAGACTGTATTATGAAACTTTCAATCATCCATTGTATGACAATATTATGAAGGCAAAACTTGAATTACCAGTTGGAATTAGTATATTTGAAAATTCAATATTAGCACAGAATAAATTTATGATTGATGAAGTTTATAGAAATATTACACGCTTCAGAGACAATTTAAAAGGTGGTGATTTTCCTATGATTGAAGCTTATGAAAAAGTTGCTGAGGAAATATTTGCTTTTGTAGAATTGACATTGTTGTAAAAAATTTATAGATATTTTAAATAAATAATACCCGACTTGAGACTGGAGAATCTCCAGACACTTAGGTGGAGGAGATTCATCAGGCTTCAGGAGAATTTTCCTAAAAAAAACAAGCACCCCTCGTTGCGTTCGGAGTTCCTGCCCGCATTGCCGAAAATATTTATTTCAGAATAATAGGCAGGAAAAGCTAAACATTATAATTAATTAAATCTCATGACAAAATAATTACTTACTCTCTTTAACTTTAGAGGCTATTCTTATATTGCAGTAAATAAATAAATTAATTAATTAATTTAAAACCTGTAACTGATATACACTTAATAAAATAAAAAAACACTAGATTAAAATGAATGACTATAAAAAGTTTAACAATATTAAGAAGTCTTAATAAGCATCTATATCTCTTTATATATATACATGTAAGTTTTTTAGTGATCTCTCCTTGATTAGCCATCACTATTTTCTTTATCAAAATCATCAGATTTTACTTTATTATATTTTTAAAGACAATATAATATCTTTATTTTAGTTCAAAAATATTATACGTATATTAAAGTATAAGTTTCACTATTCCGTTTAATAATATCATGATCCTTTATAATTTTTTTTACTTAAATTACTTTTTTATGTATATTTGTATATCAAGTATAAGATTTTATAATTAAAATATCAAAAGACTAAAAAGATGCATTTTTATTTAACAATATAACAAAAAGAACAATAAATATAAATTATTTAATAATTAATATTTTAATAAATGTTTTTTCTAAAATATAGTTAACCATATTTATTTTATTCTCATTGATTTATTCAAGATGGTCAATGTTTCAATTAATGTTGTTTCAACAATTTGATTTTTGTCAATAGATGAAGCTGAAGAATTTTGGTCTTCGATATCTAAAAATTAATTAAAACTTATTAAAAAAAACTAAATTAAATTATTTATACTTTATATCTTTCTAATATATTATATATTCTTTAAATATAATTTTTAATTGGTAAATAATCATTAAAAAGACTTGTTATAAATAAGCTAACCCTAATATCTTCACTAATAGACATTTTGATTTTAATATTTTAAATTAAAAATAAAAAAAAACAAATTAAAAAAAAATTTATTTATTAAAATTATTCATATATAAATAAAGTAAGAGAAACGGCAATAAAACGTGTTGATCCAAAAATAATGATTCTAGACTTATCATTCTTCTTTAATTGTGATTTAATAATTATAACTAATCTAGAAATAATTTGGTTAAATTGTGGTATTTGTTTATTTTTGTCTTTAATAGTATTTAATACTATCTTCTCCTTCAACTCCTCAATATGTCTAATAAGAATTTTCTTAAATCCTGAAGAATTCATGTGAGGATTAACATTACGTTTGTATTATTCACAATACATTCGAACACATTTGATTGGTAAAAGTTGAGCTACCTCTTTAATAAGATAGGTGTGTGTTAATGTTTTGACAACGTTATTAATGTATTCTGATAACATTTGATTACTAACACATGTTCTATAGGTGGCAAGTTTAGACAATTTGTCAAGAAAATCTGGTCTTGCAATATTTTTTAAAGGGTGGATTTCGAAATAAGCTTCAAGACTTCCTGAGGTATCTCCACTAATCAACTCATCTTTAATATTTGTCAATATTTCTTCAAGATAGATATAAACCTAAACTCAACCATTTCAATATTTCCACTTTGGCACGATCACAATTTCATTACTTTCCATACTTTCCATAACATTTTTTTCTTTTCAATAATATCCCAATTTTATATATGAAATTATTTTAATTATTTTAATTTTTGAAGTTTTTTAAAAATAAAGGTAATTATAAAATAAGGGTAAAATTTATATTACAATTATCATTCGAAAGAATGACAATGATCAATAGATATGAAACATGTTTTAAAACAAAAATAAAATATTATATTTATATTTTAATTTTAATATATTTTAATAATTCATGAATATATGAATTCTTCATACATTTACATCAATAGTATTACACAAAAATATGTAAAATTGTAAAAAAATGAAGTATGTATTAATATGAAAAAAAATTAATAAGTTATACAAATGTGATAAACTTCGATAATTGAATGTACATTTTATTTTTTATACAAAAAGTTTATTAATAATTAAGATGGAGTTTTACAGATAATAACTAATAAAAATTTTTTTCGGTTTTTCATTAATTTTAATAATAAATACTTTCACATTAATTTTTTTGCCTCCCTTTTTAACTATTGTTCGTGGAAGGATTCACCATTTGGAATAAAGCTACTTTGTGTTTAAGTAAGATATTTTTTATATAAAAATTTTATTAAGAAGAGATGTCGTTAGCAGAAGAACTATTAGCAGATTTGGAGGATGAAGAAAATGAGTTTAGTGAGGAAGAAAATGAAAAAGTAAATGAAGAATCTATGGATACTTCTGTTCCTGATAACCCAATTGTAAAATATGATAGGGTAACGGATATAGCTAAATTATCAAATAGTGAAAAGTAAGTTTTATGATTATGATAATTATTCATTTATTTAATTACAGTTTCAAGACACAAATATCAAAGATGGATGAAATGTTGGCTTTGAAGGAGATTCCGAAATTGATGACACCATTAGAAATTGATCCTCAATACCAACTGGTAGTAAAGTTATCTGAATTGGCATCTGAAATAGATACAGAGATAAACATTATTTATAAGTTTGTTAAAGATAAATATCAAAAAAGATTCCCTGAGCTTGAAACTTTAATTATGGTTCCATTAGAATATCTTGCTTGTGTTAAACTTTTAGGGAATGATATCAAGACTAAAGGACAAAATAAAGATTTACTTAGTGGTGTTTTAGCACCATCCAATTGTATTGTAGTTTCTGTGACAGCTTCAACAAGTGAAGGACAAGAATTAACCAGTGATGAATTAGATATTATTAGAGAAGCATGTGATATGGCTGAGATGTTACAAGGAACAAGAAATCGTATGCAACAATATGTAGAAATGAGAATGAATCTTATAGCACCAAATATTGCTGCCATTCTTGGATCTGGATCAACAGCTATGATAGTGTCACAAGCTGGTGGCTTAGCACAACTATCAAAGATGCCTGGATGTAATATTTTATTATTAGGACAACAGAAGAAGAATCTTATTGGTCTTAGTAGTGTTTCAGCATTAAGGCATACAGGTTTTATTTATTATCACCCAATGGTTCAGAGTCTTCCACCAGATCATAGGAGAAAGGTAGCTAAAATAATTGCTTCAAAGGTTGTACTTGCTGCTAGAGTTGATTTTCAGCATGAATCAAGAAATGGTGCTTATGGATTAAGATTTAAGGAAGAGATACAAAAGAAAATTGATAAATTACTTGAACCACCACCTTTAAAAAATATCAAACCTTTACCAAAACCTATTGATAAAGCTTCAAAAAAGAGAGGTGGTAGAAGAGTTAGAAAAATGAAGGAAGCATTGGGAATGACGGATTTACGTAAAAATACTAATAGAATGGGTTTTGGAGATATTCAAGAGGATATAAATCAAGAGTACATGGGACATTCTGCTGGTATGAACGCTACAGGTTCCTCGGGTACAGGAAGAATTCGTGCAGCTGTCGTTGATAACAAGACAAGAGTTAAAATGTCTCAGAAGTTACAGAAACAACTAGATATACCAAGATTTTCAGGTGGATTATCTTCTATTAGAACTAAAGCTACAGCTGGTACTGCTTCAAGTATTTCATTTACACCTGTTCAAGGTCTTGAAATTGTAAATCCTACAGCTAGGGAAGAAGTTAAGAAGGATGATAACTCTGGCTATTTTTCTTCTATTTCCAATTTCCAATTTGTTAAGCCTTCTCTTCCTAAATAAATATTGTGTATAATTTAAGATAAAAAATTTGATAAATCAGATTGTTGTTTTTTTTTGAAACTTATTATTGATAAATATATGAATTTTTATATTATAAATTTGGTAAAGAAAATGTATATAATGATTCAGGTATTATAAATTATAAGTAATACTTCCATGTAATTAGCATGATTTATTTTAATAAAAAAAGTATGGAGTAAATTATTATGTTCGTCATTTTAAATGTGTATTTAAAAGTGAAAGATTCAATTAAAAAAACTTTCTCCATTTTGATGTTATTTAATATAAATGCTTTTTAAAACAAAAAAGAGTTTTTATTATATAAATATTGTTATAAAAGAATTAAGAAAAAGAATGGTGAATTTATTAATTTTTATTGCATCAAATAAAACTTCACATTCATTAGCTACATAAATATAATGTTATATTCTTAAATGGTATATTAATAGGTGCATTACATCAAAAAAATCATTTATTCTTAATGCTATTGAAGTATATTTTTTTCTCCTTATAAGAAATATGTTCTAAATTTATTTTTTAATTTATTTTTTTTTTAGAAAAATAGTATGGCTACAATCAATCGGATTGACGGTATTGAAGTCCATGTAATGGAAAATGAAGCTGAACCATTTGCTACAGTTATTCATGTTACTACAATCACTCCTGGCCCTTCTGGAAGTGGAACGATCGAGCCGAATGTTGGACAAAAAATTGAATATGATGTAGAAACTGAAACTGTTACGGAATCAACCATCGTTACTATCCATGAAAGGAGAGAGAATGAAAATTTAAATTGAATTTTTAACATTTTTAAATTGATTTTTTTATGAAGCATATTTTTTCTTCAATAAAAATTAATTTATTCATGAAAATATATATATGTAAAAAGTCTATAATTTTTATAGATTATTATATATAATAAATTTATGCATAATTGTTTCTTCTTGTTTGAAAGAAAATATCTATATATTTTATTAAGCATAGAAGGTATCAAAAAATTATTAAATAAAGTTTAATTAACAATTCTCTTTTTTTCTACAACCAATATCAAATTAAAATATATATGCGTTAATAGGCAATAAAAAGTAATCAAAAGGAATCTAATTTTTCATTTTTATATTATTTAATTACCAAAAAGGCATTAAAAGCTAAACTTAAATATAAAATATGTACACATAAATTAGATGGTAAAAAAAANAAAAAAAAGTACATTGTTGTAATTTTCTATATTTCTTAAAACATTTCTATAATAATATTATTTATTATATATCATCAAGGCATTCCTTTCAATTTATATAAAATAATAATACTCCCTCCAATTGATATTAGATTGTGTTTGTGTTAAATATACCATTAGATTACAATATATGTTACAGCAAAAAAGTATATAAGTTATATATATATGTGAAATAAAAAAAGATATATTATTTGTTGAAATATCATCAACAGTCAATTGAGTATATATATATACTTTGTTCTTATATAAAATTATATTATGTGAATATATATGTATATATATATATCATCTATGATTATTTTTATTGTAATTTTGATAAATATTTGTTGCTAATTTATGCCTCATTTTATTACTTCATTTTTATATTTGTAAATCTGTAAAGTTTATTTTTTTATGTTTAAAAAAAGAATACTAATCGAGTGTGATTTTTATAGACGAAATTAATTTATATGATAAAAATGATGAATGATACATTTTAACAAAATATTAAAAACTTTTTTTTATCATTCCTTGAGTTACTTTAAATTATAACTATCATTAACAATATATATATATACATATATCTTTTTTTCATTGTCCAAGTGTGATACTTTTTGGAGTTTAAAGGGAACAATATTATGTGTATATAGGAGGAAAGAATGAGAAGGAGGGAAGAAATAAATTTATATGAGAAAAATATAGTTTTTAGAATGATACTCCTCTTTTTTTTGTTCTTTCCTTGTTAACTTTAATTTGAAAACCTATGTTATTTTAAATTTATTAATCCTACAAATAATTGATTTTTTTCCTCTTATCTTTTCAGTAAAATATATATATTTTGTATTATAAAAGTTATCATGGAACCCTGTCCAGTACCCTGGGAAGTTAGAAAACAACGTTTAATTGAAAAGGTTAAAGCTAAAATTCGTTTTATGGAAAAAGGTAAAAAAAAACTTTTGATAACATTAATATATTTTTTAGACATGAATATCAGCATTGATAACGATGTTACAAAGAGAATTCTTGAAGAATTAAATGGTGATAGTATTATTAAAAAAAATAAAAATGATAAAGGAAGTAAAAACAAATGTTTATATTATCATTTTGATAAGGAAACTGTAAGTAATATTATTTTAATCATATTTAATTTTTTTATCCTTTCCAGTTAAGAATTCTTGAAAATTTCTACACAAAAAACAAATACCCTTCAACGGAAGATATTGAAGAGTTATCAGTTGCCATTAATGCAACAAAAGATCGTATTCGTGTATGTTATTATGCTAAAGTATATTAATAATTAATTATACATTTTAGAAATGGGTTTCACGTAGGCGTCTCCAGGAAAAAAAAGGATTGAAATAAAAATATTGTATATTTATTCTACTATATATGTGTATTATTCTTTTCAACAATTTCATTTATGAGTATAATTAATTTTTGAAAATCTAATTTTAAAATTTTTACTACTTAACATAGATATATTTTTGTACATTTCTTTTTTTGTATCCTTTCACTTATTAATTATTTGAATATTAAATTGATACCTATACAAGAGTATTATGATGAAATTATTAATGCTAAAATATGTTGTACTTGTTCCTATAAAATATTAATGATAAAAATAATATATATTGATAAGAGAGAAACAAATATTTTAGGAAAATATACATAAAAGGGAGAAAATAAATATTATAATCATTTTACTAACTATGTCTTATAATAAAATATCTAATTTTAACAATCCATCATATATCACATATCTTAAATCTATACTATCTAATCACCCAAAGTTTCCAGTTAAAAAAATTGAAGATAAAACTGGAATCATTTTAATTAACACTGGTACACCAAAATCATATGGGTATTGGGATTTAAGGAGATATTTAAAAGAATTTTTAACTGATCAAAGAGTTATTGAAGTTAATAAATTTATTTGGTACCCAATATTGTATCTTTTTATCCTACCCTTTAGGCCATTTAAAAAAGCTAAATGTTACAAGAGTATATGGAATGAAGAGTTAAATGAATCTCCTTTATTAACAATGTCAAGAAGTCAAGGAGACAAAGTTTATCATAAATTGATTAACTCCAATATTGATGGTAATTTTGTTGTTGATTGGGCTTTTAGATACGGTTCACATAACATTGAAGAAAGAATAAATTATCTAGTAAAGAGCGGTTGTAATAAATTGATTTTTCTACCATTATTTCCACAATATAGTCAAGCAACTGTTGGTGGTGCTTGTGATGAAGTATGTTTTTAGGAATCAATTATTTACAATTTTTATTTTATAGATTTATAGAGTTATGTGTAAATTGAGATATCAACCACCAATAAGAATTATACCTCCATATTATAGGAACGAAAAATATATAAAAAGTATTGGTGATAGTATATTAAAAAAATTAGAAGCAAATGAAAAGGAGTTAGAAGTTTTGATATTTTCTTATCATGGTATTCCATTGAAATATTCAGTCAAAGGTGATATTTACAATTATCATTGTCATGAGACAACAGACCTTATAGTAAAATATATCAAGAAAAGTGTTGAATTAAATAATGATAAATACAATTCAATACCTGAAGTTATAACCTCCTTCTCCAGTCGTCTTGGACCTATGGAATGGTTGAAACCATACACTGATGATGTTGTTACTAATTTAGGGAAAACAGGATGTAAATCATTAGGAATAATTTCGCCATCGTTCCATACAGATTGCTTAGAAACATGGGAAGAGTTAAGGGATGATTTAGGAGATCTTTTCAGAAAATTATCAAATAATGGGAACTTTGTTTTCATAAATTCTTTAAATGATTCCAATGATTCCATTAATGTCATTAGTAACTTAATTATAGATAATTATTTTTAAATATTATTTTAATTAAATATTTTTTTGTTGTTGAAAGAGTTATACAAAATATATTAAATTTAGATGAAAATAACAATTTTTTAAGAAATAAAAAAGAGTTAAAAAAATGAGAAAAAAAAAACATTTTTTATATGTTAAAGAGAATTAATGTATGTGCGCGTATTGTTGTTGATTATTGTTGTAGGATAATATGTCTAAAAAAGAAGGATGATAATTAATTTTTTGAAGATATATTATAAATTAATATTATTATTTACATTTCACGTGGTGTCATTGTGTTTGCTGCAGCAGCATGGCGTCTGGTGTTGGCTACCTCAATAAGAAATGGTATATTATAATCTAAAGAATAGAAAGTAATGAAATATTCAATATCTTCACGTGTATACTGGGTTATGTTATGCTTCATTTCAAGTGATTGGAGAATAGCTTCTTTATCTGAACCACAATTTGTTATTTCATGAATTATTGATACCATATGTGAATCGGGAAAATGTGGTCGTTTGTAGGAAGAACATTTTTCATTAAAATTTATTGTATAAAAACAAACACTCTCCTCATTATCATCAGATCCAGATGATTCTTGTCCCTCAATCTCCACTTTCTCTTCCATATCAACATCCTCACAAGTTGGGGATGGAGGTGTATATTCTAAAACTGGTTTTCTATAGTTTCCTGTATATATCATATAAATTTCACATGGCTTACACAATTTTAAACTTCCAATTTCATTTAATTTTACAGGAAGAATATCATTATCATTATAATTATAATATTTTTTGCTACAATTAATACAATCTTTCCTATCTTTAACTATATTTTCACCATAATACTTTTTAACGGTAAAACAAGTACATATCTTAGTGTCAGGTTTACATTTATGACATGTCCTTTTCCTCATCGAGTAATGATATGCCATCACTTCATTTAAAGGTCTTCCAATTTTTTGTGCTATCATTTTATATCTCTTCTCCTTTGTATACTTTAACATTGAATTATATGCTTTTATTTCTTCTTTTGTAAATGGTTTTATGTAATGATATGGTGTAAAACTTTCAATTTCTCTACATGCCTCCATTGGATCATAATTCTTCTCTGCTAACAGTTCCAAACTATCCGTATATGCAATACCATAAGCTTCAGCTGCTAATAAAAACCCATCAAGTTTCATTTTATCATATTCTGTTAAATCTTCTTCTGGCACTTTTTTAGGATCCCATAATATTTCCATATTTTTAAATTTATCATACATTGCATCCTCTTCACCCTGCTTTAACATTTCCGGAATATCTGCTTGAAATAGTGGTCCTATATGAATTTTTTCAGCTTCTCTTTCACGAACTGTATCAAAATTTGGATCATCTATATCATTTGATGATCCCTTTGAATCACCCAACCTTCTGGAGCGCCTTGTTCTAAGAGTATTTCTAAAACATTTTTATTGACTTTTTAAAAAGTATCACCTTAAACGTACCTGTCACCAAATTTTTCCTTACTTGTTGAAGCTTCAGACGATTGACTCATAATAATAACAATGATATTTTTTAGGTAATAATTTTATTTAATTAAAAAAGTATTCTTTTGTTAATAAAAAAAGGAACTATAAAAGTAATTAAAATTATTGATTTCATTATATGGATATACATTGATAATCAAGGAAAAAGAGACAAAATTAGAAATGTATAGAATAAAGTTTGCCTTTTCAATTAACAATTAGTAAAAAATATAATATTACAAAGTATTACGGTATAAGTCATTAAACAATAAATGTAAGTAATATTATCAAGATAATTATATTACAAAAATATGAAATAAGGTTTACAATTATAATGAAAAAGAGATAAAATATTAAAATCAACCATAAGATTTTACTTTTAGAGTTATAGAAACCATAGAATTTATTAATTTTAAAGCACACACAGTAATAGGAAGAGAGTGTGTCTTTCTCCAGTCTGTTAATATCATCGTAACTACTTCTATAGCCGCAATGTTTTCCCCATAAGACAAGTGAATGTATATGTGGAAAGCTGTTTATTAGGAGGTGGAAGGATTTTGAACTTTTTTTTTNTTTTTTTTTGACGCCAACGGATTCATTGAAATGAGGGAGAAGGTTGAAAAAAAAGATGTTATAAATAATAAAAATGATTTTCTAAAGATTACTCTTATCACAGTTACATGCCTCGTTGCGATTAAAAGTTTGATGATAAGAAGTTACACTTCAACAGATTTTGAAGTAAGTTAATATGATCCTAATATGCCATTTTATTATTAATTATTAAAGGTTCATAGGAATTGGATGGCAATAACATTAAACAAAAAATTATCAGAATGGTATTATGAAAAAACATCAGAATGGACAATGGATTATCCTCCATTCTTTGCTTATTTTGAATGGATACTTTCAAGAATAGGATGTAAAATTGGTATAAAAGATTCATTAGTAATATCTAAAGAAGGTATTAAAAATGATGGCATACTATATTATCAAAGAATCACAGTTATTGTAGGAGATTTTCTTTATGTAAGTTGATGTGAATATTTTTTATAATATTATCATTGTTTAATAATAGTATTATGGAGCATATCTTATTACAAAAATAGCAAAAGAATCACCATTTGTTGGAGGAGAAGTATTTACATTAAAAAAAAAATTCCTAATTTTTTTTAATTTGGTATCCTTTGTACCATTAATTCTTCTTGATAATATTCATTTCCAGTATAATGCTTTCCTAACTGGTCTTGTTTTATTATCAATTAATTATGTCCTTAATGATAATATTCTTAAAGCTGCAATAATTTCATCAGTACTTATTAATTTTAAACATATTTATCTTTATTATGCTCCTGGTTATGTAGCATTCTATCTATTTAATTATCTTTTACCGTTAGAGACAAATATTATTAGTAGAATCTTATTACTAGGATTAAGTGTAGGAATACCTATAATACTTAGTTTTGGACCATTTTTATACGCTGGTGGAATTGAAGGGATAAATCAAATATTATCAAGATTATTTCCTTTTCAACGTGGCCTCACTCACGCATTTTGGGCACCTAATTTCTGGGCATTATATAATACAATAGATTTATTATTATATCATGTAAGGAGAATCCATCACAAAATATATAAAATAGAAGTAGAAATAATGAAACCACAATACACAAATGGATTGGTACAAGAATATGAACATACAACGTTACCAAATATAATGCCAATATATACAATAACAATGATATTAATATTTTTAACTCCATTAATAAAATTAAATATAACAAAAATGGATAGAAAAGAGAAGTATCTAAAATCATTAATAATATCATCAATGGCATTCTTTTGTTTTGGTTATCATGTTCATGAGAAAGCAATACTACTACCATTAATACCATTAATGTTATTATCATTTAAAAATTTAAAATATTTATCATTATATTTCAATATTTATATATTATCACATTTTACTATATTCCCTCTAATATTTTCACCATTAGAAAATATTTTAAAATATATCTTATCAATAGGTGTATCAATAACAATATCAATATTTTATGAAACAACATATGGAATAAAATTATGGAGAAATCTCAACCAATCATCAAAAATATTTTTCTTGGCTTCTATATCATTGGAAGTTGTTAACAAGTTACTCCTACCAAAAATATTTCCATCCTTAATATTTTTACCAAATCTGTTAACTTCAACCCTTCATGGTGTTATATTTATATGGACTTATTTTACTTTTATTTATGTTATCATCAAAGAGGACGGAAATATAGAAAGACAAAAGAATAATTTATTAAAAGAAGAGGTAAAGAAAAAGACTAATTAGTGATATTTTTAAAAAATATAAATTACATTTATAAATATTATAAAATTATTTAAAAATATATATCCTATTTATTTAATTTTAGTCAAAATTAAAATCTTTCTTATCAACGACTATGATAAAAGATGTCAAAAATATAAAAATTGTAGCTGGAGTTGATGGAACTTATAATAAAGAAGGAAATGGACAGATATGTGTAATAGGAATACAATTTTACGACTTTAAAAATATGAAAGAGATAAAATATTTTGAAGAAATTGTTATCAATACCCGACCATATATACCTTCATATTTTAGTATTAAAGAAGGTAACTGTGTTGTCAAATATATAAAGGATATAATTAATGTATACCCAAATATGAAGCCAGACGTTATTCTTATTGATGGGAATGGAATTTATCATAAAAGAAATTTTGGTTTAGCTTCCTATATTTCATGTAAACTAGGTATACCTGGAATTGGAATTACTAAAAATATTGATCTTAATCCCCTAAATAACGTGTATGATAAGAAGAAAATTGTTAATGAATTATCTATTCTTGATAATAATATTAATATATTCCCTTATGATAAAAGATGCCTTATATTAAGGATAAATAATTCTAAAAAATTTTTATTCATCTCCAACGGAAATGGAATGCAAACAATGGTGGCTGGTGAAATAGTAGAAAAAATTATAAAGAATGTTGGTATACAAAGTTTACCCATTAATGTGGTATGTTTTAAAAATTAAAACACAAAATATTAATAATTTTTTTACAGTGTGATAAAAGAACAAGAGATACTTATAGAAAATATTTTGAAAAATGATATAATTTATAATTATATTTATTAAAAAAAATTCATATTAATATTGTATTGTTAAGCGGGAAAAGAATAGAATATTCGTTGACCTTTTGTTGCTCCTAAAAATCATAACATAAATAAAAAAAATATCTTTTGGCGCAATTGAATTAACATGATTGTCATCTACAAACATATGGCGCGAAACCATGTTACGAAGTTATACACTAAAGAGACATTCTTGCACTATGTTTTACTATGAGAAATCTAAATTCGACATATCCCCCCTCCGTTGCTTCCATTATATTCCTTTACCTCTTTTTCTTAGTTACACATACAAATACTTTGGTTTCATCTATAAATTTCATAAAATGCATACAAAATTGGAAGAGGCCTGTTGCTGATAGATATGTTATATAATTTAAAAAAAAAAAAAGTTATAGGCAGCCTCTATCTGTATATTGTAATGTTAACTATTATTCTCTCTCCATCTAAAATATATTATTAAAAAGAGATGCTTTTTAGTTCTATAACGCGAAATGCTTCATTTTATTAGAAGGTGACGCTATACCAATGTTTAGAATTGCATTTTAATTTTTGCATTTTTCTATTATATTGATTTTGGCCATAAACTATTTAAGGAATATCTCTATTATCCATTATCATTATCTAATTATTTTTTAACATTTTATCTTCCTATGATTAGTATAAACTATGTTCAAATTTTTGTTTATTTATCATTAATTTGAAATATTTTTGACGTTTTTTTTCATTCTCATGCATTCATATTATTAAAATACTTATTTTTTATAGTTATGAATAAGCAGACTCGGAAGTCTTCAAGAATAAAAAGTTCTAGTAATGCTATACCTAAAGAAAGTTCTGTTGATTCATGTCAAAGTTTAAAGGGAACCTCCAAAGAACCAGAAACAGGAGTTATAACAACAAATAAACGAAGAAAGACAAAAGAACCCTCAGAAGGGCCATTAATAAATTCATCAAATTTAATAGATAGTAAAAGTTCATCAAAAAGGGATACGGCTCCACCAGAAGAAATTAGTAGTAATATCACACGGAGATCTACTAGGAGGCGCGATGCTCTTGAAGCAGCTGAGTTGAAACAAAAATGTTTATCAGAGAGTACTTCCAATGGAAATTCAATAAAATATTTTGATTATGAAACTTTAGTAGATATGTTTGATGTAAAATCAACATCTTCAAAGCCAACAAGTAAATATACTGGAGACGAGATTCTGACTGTTAAAACGAGTGAAGAAACGTTCAAGATGACAAGAAATGAATTTTATAAAATTGATATTTGTGTAAGTGTTTGTCGTTATTAATAATTTTGATTAATAATAAATATTTTGTAGGATTCAACCATTATCAACAATTCTTTAAAAACGAATGATAAAATAAATGGTGATGTTATTGCTGAAGAAAGTATTACTAATGGTGATAAAAGTAATGAAGAATGTGGTGCTGAAGAGAAAGATAATAATTGTAAAATTGAAAGCGTTGCATGCACTTCATTGAGTACATCCATTGAAACAAATGATAAAGCATCAACATCATTAGATATTACCAACTGCGATGAGACGACGCCTATAAATAATATTGAAGAAGATATATCTCCGTCTATATCTAAAATTTCTCCAGCTTCTTCGAAAGATAATATTAGCTTGAATGTAGAAGTAATTGAATCAGAGAATACTGAATGTCAACCGTCGGAGTCGCAAAAGGAAGATGATATTTTGGTTAAATCGGAAGATGATACTTTATCTGTTATTGTTGATAATTCTGATGTTATGGAGGTGGATGAATCGTCTAGGAGTATAATAAATGATGAAGAAAAATTTGTAACACCGAATCAATCACAAAATGATTTTCAAAATGTTGAAGATGACAATGAAGTAATTTTACCAAAAAAAGAAACAACTCCTATGGAGGTGGATGAAACGAATGAAGAAGAAAAATTCGCTTCTCCTATTAATAATTTAAAAATATTATCACCAATAAAATCTGTTGAAAGTCCTGTAAAAAGTCCAAACAAATTATCAACACCTACTAAATTACCTTCAACACCTAAACAACTAACACCTTCTAAACCTACATCGCCGGTAAAACAACCATCACAATCACCTAATAAACAAACTTCTAATTCACAAAATACATTAACTAACAGAAAGGAGTTTGTGGAATCACCTAAAACAGTTGAAGTATCTTCACAGAAGGAGGAACATATCAATGGTCAAGTTAAGGCCCCTGTTGTTGGACCAACAGAAGCTTTAAATATAATTATCAATGATAATACGGGTAGTGGTACCTCAACTGCTCCAAATTCTTCAATTCCTTCCGATATATTATCACAACAACAACCACATAGTAGTAATATAGAGGTAGTTAAAAGTGAAAGTTCAGTATATAAGCGTGTTAAACAATTAAAGGAACAAGGATTATGGTCTCAGACACGTCTTCCACAGGTTGAAGAACCAAAACCACAAGTTATACATTGGGATTTATTGTTAGAAGAGATGGCATGGATGTGGAGTGATTTTGTTAGAGAAAGGAAAATGAAAAAACAGAATCGTAAACATATTGGTAGAGCTATAAAGAAAATGTATTCTAAGATGGAGAGTAAAGAGGAGGAAGAGGAAAGGGCTCAAAGAATAAGAGCTGAAAAAATGGCTAATAAAGTTGCTAGAGAAATTAAAAAATTCTGGGAAGGTGCTGCTAAATTGGTTGATATGAAAGAACAACTAATTTTGAATAAAAAAAGGCAAGAAATTAGGAAAAAGAATATGGATAAGATTGTTGATCAAGCTAATATCTTTAGTACACAAGTAGGACAAACTTTACAACGAGGTGGCTCAATGGATTCTGATGATGATTTAGATATATATGAAGATGAAGATAATTATAACAATACTTTATATGATAATAAAGAACTTGATGAGTTAGATGCACTTGTTAAATCTCAAAATGCTCCATTAGCTGATTTGATTGAAGAACTTCCACCAGAATACTTAGCTCATGTTCAAGGAATGACTTCAAATTATTCTGAACATAATGATAATACTCTTGAAGATATTGCTGCACCGGTGAAAAGAAGGAAGATTGAAGAAATTGAAGATGATGTTACAATGTCATCATCTGGAGATGCAATGGAAGAAGATAACTCAAATACTGTTCCACCTGAATTATCTAAAGGAAAAATTTCAGATTTTGAAAAAATGCGTGAGGAATGTCAGACTTTACAACCACAAGGATTTACATTAGAAACGGCGCATATAAATGTTGAACAACCTTCAATGATTCGTGGTGTTTTACGTGAATATCAATTACTTGGACTTAATTGGTTGTACACTCTTTTCAAAAGGCATGTTAATGGTATTCTTGCTGATGAGATGGGCCTTGGTAAAACATTACAAACTATTTCATTATTGGCATATTTAGTTGAAAAAGAACGTATATGGAGGCCTCACTTAATTATTGTTCCAACATCGGTAATCTTAAATTGGGATATGGAATTTAAAAAATGGTGTCCAAATTTTAAAACTCTTGTATATCATGGACCTGCTAGTAGGAGAAATGAATTGAGAAAAGGTTGGACAAAGGATGATTCATTTGATGTTGTGATAACTTCTTATAAAATAATAACAAATGACATCAAAGCATTCAGAAAACGTAAATGGCAATATCTTATACTCGATGAAGCACATACAATAAAAAATTTCAAAACTCAAGCATGGCAAAAATTAGTTAGTCTTAAGTCAATGAATCGTTTATTGTTAACAGGTACACCTCTTCAAAATGATTTAATGGAACTTCATTCATTGTTAAAATTTTTGATGCCAACTATTTTTACATCACAGTCAGATTTTAAGGAAGTTTTTAATGATCCATTGGTTGATTTTGCAGGTGGAGCTGGTGATTCAAATCCTGAACTTGTTGGTAAACTTCATGATATATTGAGACCATTTTTGTTACGAAGATTAAAAAAAGATGTTGAAAAACAATTACCAACAAAGAAAGAAGTTGTTGTTCGATGTAGTCTTGCTAAAAGACAACGATCCTTGTATGATGATTTTATTTGTCGTCGTGATGTACAACAATCACTTGCTTCAGGATCAATATTTAATGTTCTTAATATCACAATGCAATTACGTAAAGTATGCAATCATCCTAATCTCCATGAAACTAGATCTGTAGAATCACCGGTTGTTTTATTTGTTATTAAGGTTTTTTACCCAGCTTGTGTTTTTGATATTGTTCAACCGGCAGTTGATGAGAAAATTAGAAATTTGCCAACAGGTTTAATTTTTAATGGTGGAAGATTATATTCAGTAAGAGCTTTAAATTGTCTGAGAAGTTTGAAATGTAGTAGACAGGAATACATGAAGATGATATCATCAAAGAATAATGTATCATTACCAAAATTAAAAGGCTTTAAATTAAATTTTCACAATTTTATTTCAACAAAAATATATAATCGTGAAGATCTTAAAAGTGGACAGAGAATATTTGATGTAGATATGAAAAATATGGAATCATTGAATCTTAAAATCGGTGATGATTTTGTTTTGTCTTTTGATGATGAGGAGGTGGATAGAATACCATTGATGATTAAAGATAAGAAACCTTTGTTATGTAAATTAAATTTAGATAATGAGAGTAAAAAACCTGGAATATATGTTTCTAATTGCAATGACATTGTATATCCAAATAATTTCCAAGAGCTTCAATTTTTAAGAAATCCTAGAAATGATTTTATTTTAATAAGAAAAGGTGAAGCTGAAGCAAGGAAACTACGATTACGTGGTATTGATCATAAAAACTTTTCATCTGTTGTACAATTGCCTAAAACTTATTCTACAAAAGCTTTACTTAATTTTCGTGCTGTTTCAACTAATTATTCAGATAAAAGAAGTAATATTCAAGGATCATTTAATAAAGGAAATACTGTTAAGAAAGAAATACCTCAAGAAAATAATGATGTTGAAATGATTGAAGCTAATGAAATTGTTGATAAAGAATTTAAAACTCCTGAATATTTTTCATATTTAAAAAATTTAAATCCAGAAGATTTTGTTGATAAAACAGCACGTGAAAAACAATTGTTAGAGAAAGAAGAAAATGCTGAATTTATAAGTAATTTATCTATTGAACGTATAGGTAATATGAGAGACCCATTAATTTATGAAGAATCCGTACACCTTTTTGAAAAAGAATTTATAGAAGATATAACACTTTCAGATCATTCTATACTTTTTAATTGGTTAGATTATAATACATCTGTTGAAAAGTATAATAAAAGATTCCTTGAAGATCTCTTAGATGGATGTATTGATAAGTTTGATATTTATACACATCCAGCAATATCAAAAGGTATTCAGGCAATTCCAGTTGGTAGAGGTAGAAACTTTGAATCTGTTAATGAAATGGATCGTTTTGAAGAAGATGGAAAAATAATTTATGACAATTTGGATGAATACTATCATAAACTTTCTACATCCTCTATGTTTACATTCCCAGAATTACGCCTAATTGAATATGATTGTGGAAAACTACAAAGACTTACAATAATGTTAAGGGAACTTTTTACTCAGGGACACCGTGTACTTATTTTTACTCAAATGTCAAGTATGCTTGATATATTACAAGAATTTTTAAGTTATCATGGTTACAAATATTTCCGTCTCGATGGTTCAACAGCTTTGGAACAGAGGCAAGCAATGATGGAACAATTTAATAATGATGATAAAATATTTTGTTTCATTCTTTCAACACGTTCTGGTGGTATTGGTATTAATTTGACTGGAGCTGATACTGTTATATTTTATGATAGTGATTGGAATCCAACAATGGATGCACAGGCTCAAGATCGTTGTCATCGAATTGGACAGACAAAAGATGTTACAATTTATCGTCTTATCAGTGAATGTACTATTGAAGAGACTATTCTTGAAAGAGCTATGATGAAGAGAAGGCTTGGAGAAATGGCTATTGATAATGCTAAATTTACTCCTGATTACTTTAAAGACATGACTATAAGAGATTTGTTTAAAGATAATATTAAGAATCTTGATAAAGATATTATTGAAGCAAAGGTTGAAGCTGCATCAGAAACAGATATAAGAAAAGCTCTTGCAGCAAATGAAGATACAATTGATGCAAATGCAGCACTTTTAGCAGAGAAAGAAGCAACAACAGATTCAGATGAAATATTAGGAAATACTCATGGATATGATGATCAAGAGATAAATGAAGAATTGAAACCTTTTGTTGATAGTTTAACGAATGTTGAAAAGTTTGCTGTAAGATATTTAGAACAATTGAATGATCAAGATTTACAAAAACGTTTGGAAGAAATAGAGGTAAGTTTTATTATTATAAATTATTTTTTTTTTTTATAATATTTTTTTAATCGCTAATGTTAATATTAATTTTTAGTTGAACGACCAACTGCTTGATATCGATACTTGTAATGATCGTAAAGAGTCCATAGAAGGATTTGATGAGGTACCGTCTAAAAAAAATCGAAAACGTATAAATCCAAACAATGTTCTTCCTTCACGTGCTTCCGAGCGTATATCTCGTGTTGCCTTGAATAAGATCATTGAAGCTGAAGACAGAGAAGCTTTTGCTAAGGTTAAACAAATATGTAGAATTAGTGATAAACCTAGTAAAAAAAGTAATATTAGTAATTCTAGTAAGGTTAAAGGAAAAAAGATTGATAATAGGCGTTCTGTTGTTAAGAAGGAAAGAAAAATTTCTATTAAAAAAAAGAAAAATAATAAAAATCCTAAAAGTAATAAGATTGATATTGTTGTTGAAGAGGATAGTAGTATTAAGAGTGATTCTTTAACAACAAAAACACCTATTAGCAATATATCAATTAATTCTTCTAATACTTATAATTCACCACCAATACATCCTCTCTCTAAAAATATTAGTCATATTTCTTCTAATTTTATTCCACCTACACCACAAAAAAGTATTGTAAAATCATCGACATTGGTTAATAGTAATTTTATTGGCCAAAATACATCATTTAATAAGAATAATTTTACTTCAAAATTAAATTTTGATCAAAATGGTGGTAGAGTTTATTCAGCTAAGCTTTCAAAAAATGTTTCAACTGTTATAAAACCACCTAGAAAATGTTATAATACATTACCTATTAGTAGAACTCCAACTAGGCAACCTATATTTAGGAATACTACCGTTTCTGTAACATCAACTCAGCCAACATCCACTATTTCATCATCCAACTTTAATAATAAGCCATCTGATGTTAAAAGAGTTGTTTACATTTGTGTTAAGAATAATCAACCAATGAATGGTAATACGATTCCTAAAGTTTCTACAACGTTGCCATCAACTCAAAAAATTGTTACTAATAATATTGCTCCTTCTTTACCACCCTCTAGAAATTTTTCTATATCTAGGCCTGATCCTAGACCTATTACTTCTTTAAGAATCACAAATAATACTACTATGACTCAGAGAATTCCCATTTCTAATAATGCTAGAATCTTTACTATACAAAATAATAATACTGATAAAGATACTGTTACATCTTCAAATTCATAATATTGTATTATACCTATTTTTTTAATAATAGATCTCTTAATATTATTATTTTTTTAGTTTCTTTAATCAGATATTTCATTCATTATTATTTATATGTACTTTTATATCTTTATATGTATATATTTTTTATTTTTATTATATCACTTCATTTTAATTATCATATACTATTTCAATAGTTTCACCTAGCAAAAAGCTTCAAAAAAAAAACATTATAATGAAATGTACTTTAAACTTTATTTAATATTATCATTGTTATCTCTATATATATATATATTTATGATATATAATTTTAAAAGTTTAATAAAATCTTGTTACCTGATTGTTGTTCGCTCTCATAAACCCTTATTGTTGTTTTTCTTTAATAACTTGAACCTTGGCTCTTGGGTTGTATGGCAGCATCTCTCTACTGTTTACCTAAGAAGTTATGGTAACAAAATGTTTAAGGAAAACAACATGGGAGAGAGCTTCTACAATCGGAGTTTTTTTAAATATATATATATATTTATATAATTAAAAAAACATATGCAAGATGCTAAGGTTCTCTGTTTTCAAAAATATTTTTTTATTTATCTTTTAAATTTATATTTTAAATAATATAATTTTTTATTAATTTTTAGATTCTTCTCATTCCACATAAATACTTTGACGTTCCTGTAAGTTTTAGAAATAAAATATTCAAAAAAATTATTTATATCTTTTTTTTTAGACATATGCACCATTATCACCACCATTAACACAATATGATTATGAAGCTTTATACTATGATCCATCACAATATTGTCTTTACAAAAGCGACATTATGACAGAAGCTGAGTTACCATCTATAATTTATGATTGGCCAAAGAGAAAGCAACCAAATAGACTTGGAATAATAAATGTAGATACAACACAAGCAAATAATTTGGAAAATTATTTACATACAAACGGAAGATATAGTGCTTCAGCTTCAGCAGTTATCTCTATGGAAAGTTCACCTAAAGATAGTATTGATACAGCAGCTCCATCACCTATACCATTGGATAATGAAGATAAGAGTAAAAGAACAATTATTGGTGGGGAATTATATAATTGTCCAAGACCACCTCCAATATGTTGTGATCCAAAGATGTTTGGTGAAATTAAAATTCCAATGGATTTTAATATTTTTAATAGGCCATGGATTATATTTCAAGAACGCGGTTTCCCATATAATAATAGACCAGATTATGAACAATATGATTGGAATGTTGTTGAGGAATACTTCCTTTTTAGAGCTGTTGCTATAGATCAAAATATAAGATGTCTTGACTTTTATAAGGAGAGAAATCGTGAAATTCCCAATTGGTTGTATGTAGAACATATTGTAAATAAATATAGCAGAATGTATAGACCAGCTAAACAATGTCAATTAAGGTACATCCATAGCGTGATGCCAAGGGAGGAAGGTAAAGATCAAGTTTATGATATAATTGGAAGAAAAACAAGAAGAGTAAAAGTATCAGCTGCTGAACATTTATTTAGAAAAAGACATGGAAAGAAAAGGTTAGAAGAATTTTATATAAATGATGCTAAGAAGATATTGAAAGCATCTATTGCCGCTGAAGCTAAGGCTATAGTATCACAACCATTGAAGAAGCTAGATTTCAGTTTAGTTCCAGAACAAGGGGTAAATTATGATAAATTTTCTGAAACAATGAAAGAAAGAATGATGGAAAGATTAAATCCTAACGTTGGTAACAAATTTACAATAAAAAGTTTGATTGATCCTGATTATAAGTTGAAGAATTGGGTAAGATCAAATGAAAGAAAGATTATAAAGTCAGCGTATATGGATCCATCAACAAGTGGAATGAATAATAGACCTAAAAGTCACATTGAACATCCTGCTCCATTCAAGAAGACTCCATTATGTATAGGACCAAATGGAAATAATGTTATGAATTACTGTGATGGAACCATGATTGATAGAATTGATTTTAGCGGTAATAATGCTATCAGACAATTACCACCACCACCAGCACCAACTCCAATAGTTAGATCTGAATTTGCTAATATTAGTACCGGTCCTAGAACATTTAGACTTGCCAAAAGACCTGTTGTTGGAGGAAATATAGGAGGTGGAACAATGAATAATAATAATACAGGAGGTAATGGACCACAATTGATGCCAATAATGCATAGAAATCCTACGTTAACAGTTAGTGGACAAAGTGGAAACAGATTTGTACAAGGTGATCTAACTCATCAAAGACGAATTAGTGGGCATAGTAGAACAGGTACATTAAGTCAAAGTAGTAGTACAGGTTCTAGTACAGCAACAATTCAACATAGTACCAGTAGTAGTATGTCAGGACATCATGGTTCACAACAAAATTCTAATAATACAACAACATCAACAGGTCTGACAAATCGAGCAATCACAGGAAGTTTACAGAAACCTCCACAGCAAGGTAACCCACAACAGTATCATTCACCAGTTGTAGTTAATTTTGGTGATCGAGGTATGTCAAGAATAAATTATCATTATCAGGGACAATTACAATCTCATCCATCAACATCACAAAGTGTTGGTAGGCCACCAGTCAGAACAATGTATAGTGCTGCAGGTGGTAGGAATGTTCCACATATAGCTGGTAACAGACTACAAAATACTAGTAATGTTGTATACTCAAATAATGTTACGAAGCAGCATGTCATAATAAAAACAGTTCCAGCTGGACCACGTCCAGACCCTAGTAAAGCGAAAAGTAATAATTAAAAAAAAAAGAAAAATTTATTTTCGTTGACTAAACATCACTACTTTTATTTTTTCCTTTTTAACAAAAAAACAGAGTTAAACCCTTATTATAATAAAATATATCTTTATATTTAAAAATACTTCTCGCTTTTTTTTTGTTCATTGTATTTATCACAAAAAAAAGATACATTGTAAATTTTTTGAATTATCTTTTTGTACATTCTATTTAAAAAATTATAAATAAGTAAATATTATTGGTATCATCCCTTTTCATAGGAAAAG
Organism: Parastrongyloides trichosuri; assembly: GCA_000941615.1. Taxonomy (NCBI): domain Eukaryota; kingdom Metazoa; phylum Nematoda; class Chromadorea; order Rhabditida; family Strongyloididae; genus Parastrongyloides; species Parastrongyloides trichosuri. Next base: position 291,497 of record LM523164.1, read on the forward strand.
TTATGTTAAATTTTATTTTGTATATTTTTAATTGTTGTTATTTTTTTTTATAAAAAGAATTTACATTTGTACTAATATATCTTTCACCAATGAGAATAAATTTTTTTTCCGTTATAAATTTTCCTTATCATTTCCCTGTCTTTAAAATATATTAAATATTGAAAGGATAATTATTATTTATTGGATAAATCAACATATGTTTTGTTGGTAGCTATAACATAAAAGAATGATTTTTTTAATAAATTGATAATAATACATGTAATTCATTATTTATTACATAGATACATATAATATAATAATAATCAAATATTTTATTTTAAAAGAAAATAAGAGATGTCGTTATGTCTTGAGAGGAAAAAAAAAATACAAGAAAAATATGAATGAAATATATATCAAATTATTATTATTAAACATTTTCATTTTCTCCATTAATAATATCATTCTTATTATTATTACCATTGCTACCTTTTCTTGATTTTTTATCGTTCTTACAACAACAACACTTAACAACAACGGAGCATATTTGTAAAGTGAAGATGGATAAAGTAGTTCTATATGCCAAAGGTGTTGTGTAATATTGATCATTAGTATCTTTATATTCAATTAAGTTATTTAAAAATAAACATTTATAAAATCCAATCACACCAACAATAAGTGTAAAGAGAGTGATAAGAATGTAAAAAAATATTGTTAGGACACCTACAATAATTTGAAAACCACCACCGATTGAAGATGTCAATCTTGTCTTAGTTTGAAGGTATGAAAAGATATATGTTAGTGATACCAAAAATTTTCCCCATCCATAGATTAGGAGGAGTGTATACATATAATGGATTTCTTCTTTTAGTAAAGGAGTATTATTCATAAATATTATTGAGGAGATTATTGCATATATTGAAATTATTAAATCAAGAAATGTTAAGTATAAACGTCTTGAATTGACTAGAAATTTAGATTAAATTTAATAATAGTAAAAACTTACTTAAACGATCAATTAAATTTAATAATTCATTAACAATTTCTTCTTTCCTCATATCTTGTTTTTCACTAAAGGATGTCTTTCTATTTGGATCTATTGTTAAACTCATACTTTGTCTTTGTGGTATACTACTTGTACGAAATGATGTACCTTTACCTTTCCTGGTTGAATCTGTAGGTGATGTTAAACATGAATCATCCTCCATCATTGTTTTAGTAGTTAAGGAGGAAGTAGAGTAATTTGGGGACTATAAAATAAATGATATTAAATATTTTATTTTATAGAAACATTTTTAAAATAATATTGTGTAAAATAAATCCTTTTTCAAATATAATATTTCAATATTTTTATTTAACTTTACTATCCTTAATGGAGGAAACATATTTTAGGTTAAAATATTACATTATAAAAAGTATTGTCCTAAAAATTGGTGGTACTATAAGAAATATGACACTAATGTTTTATAGATTATATGTATATATATATATAATAAAAATAAAGTTAAAAATTTTTAATCCTATAAAAATATAAATAAATATATTTTTCAAATTGATGATAAGGAATGGATTTTTGAGATATTATATTATTATATATAAGAAAGGATATTGTATAAAAATATTTTAAAATAAAGATAGTATAAAGATATATATATATATTATCTCCTTTAAAATTGATAGCAGATGGTGTGATAATTAGTATTAGAAAAATATTTTATCTATATAATATTTCACTGGGAATGTCCATTTTTAAAAATATTTTTTAACTCTAGTTTCTTATCAATTTAATTGTTTCATTGAGGGAAGAAAATATTATGATACAAAAAATTTTTGTTATTCAATTGAAGATATGTACATATGTGTATTTTGTTTTGGTACTTTTAAAATATTCATTTTTATGGAGGTTGTAAATTGATAATACTAATGAAAGTTACATGTTTATATGAAGTCATAATTTTCTTAATAATAATGGTTATACTTACCTGATTCTGATTTGTGGTATATATTTCAATTAATCTTGAACCTGGAGGTAATGGTGGTGGAACATAATTATAGGAAAGTGATTTTCTTTGATTTTTCATTTGATTTTCTTCATTATTATTAGTTTTCAATGTTGAGAAATCGAGGAATGTTGTCACAGTGTTTGTTGAATGATATGGATTAGGTTGTTGTTCTGTTTTAGATTGAGAGAATACAATTGAAGATTCAATGACATCTTCCATATCTCCTTCTATAAATATTTATGTGAATATATTAAATATTGTGATATGTATGGAAATATATATTGATATAGTATTATAATAAATATGAGTGATAAGGACAAAAAAAANAAAAAAAATTATAATAGTATTTTGGTGAAAACATTTTTAGAAAATGCCAAAAATGGAAAGATTGATAAATAATTTATAATTTTTTATTTTAAAAAATATTTACGTATAGTTAAATTTTACTATAAAAAAAGTAAAATTATATTCTTTTTGATTTATTTTTTTTAATAATTTTAATGGAATAGGTGTATAATATATTTTATATTTTTCTCTTAAATATATACACACAAATAAAAAAAGGAAATAATTAAATAGAAGGTGGAGTAAATATTGTTGTATTAATTACTTTTCATTCTTGAAAATAAAAGATTTTATATAAAATTGATATATAGATTATATTAAAATTTTGTCAATTCATTAAAAATATTTTTTTTTTGAAATAAACATAGATTTTTATTATTATTATATCTTTTTAAAATGATAATGAGTGAGTAATAAAAATTTCCTGAGGAAGGATATTAAAAATAGGTTGATTACACTATACAATGAAAAATATATGAATGTGGCTCCAGATTTAAAGAAGTTTTTTTACTAATCTCAGTTTTCAGGAGAGTAAAGTTAAAATGTAGTTGATTTTTGTTAATTAAAAACAGAGTTTTTGATGGAGTGTCTGTTTAAGATATATAAATATTAGTTATATCTATATCTCAACTTGAGGAGGGGGTATATGATATGATACTAGAAAATTTTGTTGAAAAGGAAAGAATATTAAAAGAATAAAGTTAAAGAAGATTGTCATGAAATGAGGTTTCTTTGTATAAAAAATTGGCATCTTTTTTTACTGAAACTAAAAATAAAATATATATATATATCTATAGTTTATAATGTCTCTGTGTACGAATGTAATTTTTAGTGGTTGTATTAAGACACACAAATCTACATCAAAAATTTTCCCCTTTTTTGATTGAAATATATGCTAATATTTCCTTCTTAACTTTTTGTCATTCATTTTTTTTTGTCTTTTTTATCTACTCATTCATAAATTGTTTTATTTTTCAAAACTATATCTTTCTTTTGAAGTCCATTTTGAATAAATTTCATAGAATAAAAAAGGAAATTAATAAGTTCAATATGAATGTTTTATAATACAATAAAAACAAATATAAAGAATTACTTTTTTTAATGTTACTAAATAATTCATTAAAAAATGAAGCTATTTAAACATGATATAAATATTTGATAACATCTAATGAATCTTAAAGAAGGATAACATATTAAAATTTGAACTACATCTTGTTGATTATAAAATGGAAGATAATATCCACACGCAATGAATGGTTTATGGTTTCTTAAATATAAATCTTCTTTTTTTAAGATTTTGATTGTATTTTATTTAAAAAACATATTATCATTAAGTTTTACAATTAAAAAAAAATACATAATAAATGTAAAATGGGAAAAGGATATATTTATAGACTTAATATATATTTATGCGTTCAGAAAAAAAAGATAAAATATAAAAAAATTGTCATAAAAATATTTTGAATTGTCAATCTTTTTTACCTAACGAAAAGATAAATGACAAGATAGTTTCTAAAATAATGAATCCTTCTAACATTTTTTATACTCAAAGAGTATTTGTTTTGTTTGTTTTTTTAGAAATAAATTTGAAATAAAAATAATATACAAATTTGATGGAAAAAATCATTTTTAATATTAAAAAATATATATATTTGATAGAGTAAGAGAGATTAGGTGATAAAAAAATTTCATTCTATTTTCTTTTAATGTTCAATATATGTATATAAATTTTATCTATAAAAATGTTAACATTTATATTTGGTAGTTGGCATAATTAAATTAAGAATTTGTTTTATTTGGATACTTAATTTAATAATGTACAATCTAAATATAGCCAAGTTTTTTAAGAAAAAAAAATTTATTTTTTTGTTATACACTGCCTTTTTAATTAAAAATTATGTTATTTAGTAAGGGATTTTATCAACTTTTTGGTTCCACATATTAAAAGGCTTCATATAATCTTCAACTTTCAATTCACTTAATTTTGTATTAACATTTGATTGTTTCCCTTGAAGAAATGAATGGAATTCTGCATCATCAAAACCAACAGAAGCAGCCTGGAAGAATGAGTAAATACATATTTATGGATGTAATTAGATTTTTTTAATATTATTATTTGTTGATTACGGTATGGAGCATGTATTAATATTTTATTATTCAAACATACCTCATCAGAGTTAGCAGCAAAATAACAAATTTCAATTCCTGACCACAAAATGGCACCCAAGCACATTGGACAAGGGTAACAACTTGTATAAAGTGTACAACCTTTTAAGCTGAAATTATTCATTACCTTACATGCATTACGAATAGCAGTAACTTCAGCATGACATGTTGGATCATTATTTACAAGGACCTTAATGGAAAAAATATATATAATTAAAATAATTTTTTTTTACCATGTTATGTCCAGTAGCAATAATTTCATTATCTTTAACAACAATGGCTCCAAATGGTCCACCATGATTAGCATCTACACCAGTTTTAGCTTCTTCTACAGCTATCTTCATAAAATCTTCATGACAGTACATACGCATCGTGAAACTATAGTAATATGTTTAATTAAAAGTTTTATGAAATGTCATTAAAGTATATAAAAGAATGAGACGTCATTATGGGAGGAAAAATTCTATTAAAATTAGCAAAAAATGTATGATATTATATTTTAATTGATAAAATATAATATTTCCTATCGAATGTACACATACATTTCTTTTAAACACTGGAAATGTGTAAAAATTTTTATCAATTTAAGTATATGCACATTATTTTATTTAAATAAAATAAGTTTAAAATAATAAAGTATAATTTTGTAATATGAAAATTTTACTTTAATATATGTGTGACCTTGTTGTATCTAATATTTAGATGCAAAATGATTTCGATAAAAATAACCAAACGATTGAAATATAAATAATTTTTTATGTTACATATATATATATTATCATAGGTGGTGTATAAATATTATTTATTTATAAAAAATATAATTCATTTTTTTCTTTTGATTATTGAAATTTAATGTTATTATCTAATTTTAGATCATATGGTTTTATTTGATTATTCTTCTTTATGTATTGGTTAAATAAATGATAATTTGTTTTAAATCAATTGACCTTATAGTTTTAGTTTAAAGTTTTTTATAAAATATTTTTTTTTATAAAAGAGGCTTAGTTTTTGGTTTGATTATGACGCTTTGTTCCTCTTATATTCGTTATGTCAGATAGATACTTTTAATAATTTTATTTTTAAATATTTATTCAAATGTGAAGTTTTGAATTTTAAAAAAAATAGATGTTAAATGTTGTGCAAAAGTACAACTATTGTGTTATTTTATCAAGATTACTTTAAACAATTATATTAAATTTATTTATTATTTAAAAGTGTATACATTTTTGAATATATATTGAACATAAATGAGGGAATGGAGCATTATTAATATTGGTAAAAGAAATATGATATAAAGGTAACTATTATCAGAATATGAAAGTTTTATCGTTAGAGTACAATTTCTTATCACTAAAAGATAATTTATGGTGTATTAATTAAGTCAAAACTTTAAATCGATTGGTGTATATATTTAAAAAGTTTTTATTATCATCCCAAAATATTGAAATTTATCATTTGTACTTGTTTTAATAATTCAAAGGCACATTTGAAACAAGTTATATCATTTGGCAGAAAAGAAATTTAGTAATTCTACGCACGAGTTTATTAAATAGTATTTTAACAATGCTCATGAAGTGATAACAATATATTTATATGTTAAATAAATATAAGCTATTCTATTTAATGATAAAGTATTATTTTAAAGAGGAGGATTCCATTATCCTTAAAAAACAACAACAATCAAAATAAACAATGAACAAATATATATATGTATCGTTTTAACATTCCCTATTACCTTAAAAAATAGATGTATATTTTTAAAAAATGAAAATGCATTTAATATCACATTTTTTAAAATAAAGGAATATTTAAAAAGGCATTGAATTTTTTTATATTTATTCTATTTTAAGGAAATTACTTTTTCATGTGAATTTATTTTTGATAAAACAAATTGTATCAATTCTTATTTTTGATATTAAATATGTAAAGAATATTTTTTTTCTTTGAAAAAATTATACTTCAAATTTAAAAAATATAAAATTAATTATAATTTTTGTATTGCTTCTCACAATTATTAATATTAAAAAATTTTAATCATTGTGACTTTATTTTAAAATTAAAAATAAAACTAATTAACATATCTTTAAGTTAAAAAGAATAAAGCTTCTCCTTCTTATTTAAAAGTATAATTTTTTTTAATAATTTATTTATATTTTAAATAACAAGTATTACCATAAAAATACTTTCTTCTTTTCCATTACAATTATCCATTTCCTATATATATATATAATATATATATTTATACATATAAACTCAATTTCTAACCATGGCATGCCATTCTCCTTAAATATACACCAAAAACACATATATATGTATTTGTACGCATATGTTGTTTGAATATATCTTTCATATATTGTTTGTATGTGTATTTTATGTAATGTAATAATTTTTATTACTTCAATATTACTAATTCCATCTCTTGTCACTTCATTTAGAATCTATTTTTTTATATCATTAAAATTATTAAGTAATCCTAATTTTTTTTTACAATACATATGCAACAATTCATTATTTTTGATAAAAAAAAATATATATACGGGATAAATGATAAGACTTTTCTGTGACATACCATATATATATATATACTTCTATATATCTTGAAGCAATATATTTTATTTGTATACATATGGTTGGTGAGTCACAATTTTAGGCTAGTTACTATTTAATGATAAAAAGATAAATTTTTATAATTAAAAATTGATAATTTTAAATATGTCCATTATATACATATCTATTTTTCAAAATATTCCCTTGTGTTATACCATGAGATAAAAGAGATTTTCTAAATTAATTTTATTATTACGTATTTTTGATAAGATTATTTTTCCTTTTTTTTAAAAATTATATTTTAAGCTAATACACATAGCTTCAAAGTTAAATGGCATTAACATAAATGGGTGATAAAGCTATTTTAACTGAGGTTCTTGAAGCTTCGCATTTAACGGATACCTATTCTAATTTAACAGCAAAAAATATTATTAAACAGTAAGTATATATTTTTATTGGAGACATAAAAATTTAACATACAAATAATTAAAGGCTTAAATCTGGAAATGAAGATGGATCTGTTAGATATGAAGGTTTTGACAGAGAGAATGGTGAAGTTGATATAAAAACTTTAGACTCAAGTGAGAATAAAAAACCTGGAGATGATACTTTTACTGTTGATGATGCCATTGAATATTTAGGATTTGGAAAATTTCAAATAAAACTTTCCTTATTGACAGGATTAGCATGGGTANGTTTCTAAAAATAATTATTATTTAAACTGTTAAATATAGATGGCCGATGCTATGGAAATGATGATATTATCAATTTTATCACCTGCTCTTCATTGTGAGTGGGGTATAACGTCAATAGAACAAGCAATGATAACAACAGTTGTTTTCTCTGGAATGTTTTTATCATCAACAGTATGGGGAAAAGTATGTGATAGGTTTGGTAGAAAAGTTGGACTAATGGCATCTGCTCTATTAACATTTACAATGGGTGTTTTAAGTGCATTTGCACCTAATTTTAAGGCTCTCTTACTTTTTAGAGGATTAACTGGTATTGGTATTGGTGGTGTACCACAATCTATAACATTATATGCTGAATTTCTTGGAACAGCCCAAAGAGCTAAATGTGTTGTTTTAATTGAAAGTTTCTGGGCTGTCGGAGCATGTTTTGAATCTATATTAGCACTTTTTATAATGGAATCATGGGGATGGAGATGGTTATTAATATTCTCTTCAACTCCTCTACTTATATTTGCAATTTCATGCCTCTGGTTACCAGAATCACCAAGATTTTTAATATCTGCTGGAAGGAAGGAGGATGCATTAGAAATATTACGTAGAGTTGCTAATGATAATTCAAAACCAATGCCAGAAGGAAACTTAGTGATGGTTCAATATCATAATACAGAAAATAGAGGAAATGTATCAAATTTATTTACACCAAACTTAAGAAATACAACATTTTTATTATGGTTTATTTGGATGGTCAATGCTTTCTCTTATTACGGAATTGTTCTCCTAACAACAGTCTTCTTACAATCACCGGAAGAGTGTCATGGTGGTGGACATAAAATGAATATGACAGATGTTACTGGATGTAAACCATTGATTAAGGATGATTATTTAGATCTTCTAGCTACAACGTTTGCTGAATTTCCAGGTTTAATTATAACAGCTGCTATAATTGAATGGTGTGGTAGGAAGAAGACAATGGCAATTGAATTTGGAATATATTCAATATTTACTTTCCTTTTATACTTTTGTTTGAATAGGAGATCTATAACTGTATTTATTTTTGTTGCTAGAGCATTTATCTCCGGATCATTCCAATGTGCTTATGTTTATACACCTGAAGTTTATCCAACATCATTAAGAGCAATTGGATTAGGAGCAAGTAGTTCTATGGCTCGGCTTGGTGCTATTGTGACACCATTTGTTGCACAAGTTGCTTCAACACATAGCTTATATATACCTATAACTATTTATGGTATATGTGCTCTTTTTGGTGCTATAGCAGCATTATCACTTCCTATCGAAACAAGAGGAAGAAAAATGACGGTTAGTTATCATTTTTATATATTTTTTTAAATTTTTTCCTTTCATTACAGGATACTCATTAAAAATAATTGGCTAAAAACAATTTTCATCAAAATGAAAAGAAGAGAAGAATATATCTATATGTTTATATACTTATATCATGAATTAAATATGACAAAAGAGGGAATAATTAAAAATATTTATTGTGCTTTGGAGGAGGAAATATAATGTGTTAATATTACAATAAAAATATATATATTTGTTAAAAATTATTCTTTGAAAAATAATCAGTATTAATATCGAAGTAGACATAAGGATAATAATCATTTAATCCCAGTTGTTTCAACGAAAATACTTCATCAAATGCATCTATAGGTGCACTTCCGCTACAGTCAAGATGATGATAAAGTTTATTAAGTTGTTCTCTGATTCTTTTATGAGTTCCTTTTCTTGGTTTAATTACTGCAGCAACAAAGTTAACTGGCAAGCCATATCTTAAAACAGATTCTATAAATATTCTTAAGGCTTTGATATGAATATGTGCAGATAATAATTCACTATAGTTTATTTTTAACCATCTTACTAAAGGAGGATAATGTTTTCTAACTTCTTGAAATACTTTTTCTCTATCAAATTTTCCTAATTGAAGTGCTTCTTCATCGAATATGAAATCTCTTACAATAAATTTATTCTCTTGACAATTCTTTTTGAATTCATCTATTACCAATTTAAATAGTGTTACCGTATACAATGAATAATCTCCTTCTTCAATTATTAATTTTGATGATTTTGGTACCACTTTGTCAGCTAATTGAACATATACTGCTTCCCATTTGTCTTTTGACATCTTTGGTACAGCTACGCATAAGGTTTGAAGGTACTCGGAATTAAGAACAAAATCCTCAGCCTTAACTATTCCGTATAAATCTTTTGTTACTAATGAACCACTAGAAAATAATTAATTTTTTTTNTTTTTTTTATATAAACTTTAAACATACGTTGACTTTTTGTCAATATTAATAAGAGCAGTCTTTAAGTTATTATAATTCATCATTTTACTTTTCATGTCATTTTCTATTTGAAAAACTTGTTTCCCTATTATCTCACTTAATACTTTAAGTGACTGCTTCAATGGATATTTAGCTGCTTGCCATTGAAATTTACATATATATGTATCGATATCTTCTATTAAGTGAAAAATTTAATTAATTAAAAAATTTCCAACAAACTTACTTCCATCAACTATAAGATTTTCTAATACTTTATCTTTTCCTTCCTCCAGAACTTCACCCAAATGATGAACAAGTTTTATTGTTATTCTAAAAATATAATGATTAAAAAAATACTCTTTATAAAAACTAACTTTTCTATGGAAGAATCCAAAGAATTCATCTCTTCAGCTAGACCAATCAATTGATCCAATGTTCCAACCTTTAAATCAGGAATATTAAATTTAAACACATCACAAATCCCTTGAAGATTTAAGTTTAACTTCTCCCAAGTATCTTGAGTTGTTACGTCACCTGGAGCAGAGATAAACCAATATTCATTGCAATTCATATCTTCAAATAAAATTAGAAATATTTTATAAAAGTGTATATATACTTTATGTAAGAGAGGAATCCTTATACAAAAAAAACCTTACAACAAAAACCTCCTCCTCTCATCATTTTTATCATTGCTACTTTGGTATATCGTTTAATTTTTTTAATAAAGATTTCTTATCAGGAAGAACTACCTCAATTTTTTGTTCGTTCCTTACTTAATTATCATAATTAAATTTAACATTGTTTAAATTTTTTAAAATATATTTTTTCAAATAGTATTATTTATTTTATTCCGTGAAAAAAAANAAAAAAAATGTATTGATTCTGTAATTAGAGGTTATGGAACTCCATAAAATTTGTCATCATAAAAATTCTTTTATAATAACTTTGAATCAATAAACTAATAAAATAATGAATTTCAAAAATTTAAATTAAAAAGAATATTCAAAAAGTGTCAATAAATAAATCATGATGTTGAATGTCTAACCATCATTTTCAATTAAAATATGAATGAAAAATCAATTGATATCAATATTGAAAAGAAAGATGACAGTAAGAAGGAACAAACTACACAAAGTTTAGATACAACCATTTCAAATACAACACCATTTAAGGATAAGAAAATTTTATTACCACTTTTAAAGCAAGGAAAGCCAATTATTACTCCAAGTGTACTTACAACAACAGAAAGGTTAATACAAACAATAAAATTCAATATTATAGCAACTGCTGAGGATGTAGCAATGGTAAAATTTGTTTTATGTAATCTATCAACAACAGGCTTAAAATTTCGTTTAAAGTCAAATCAAAATGATTGTGTTACCTGTCGACCATCCTCATATGGTGTTATAAAACCAAAAGAAAATTATGAAATAATTCTAACATGGTATCGACAACCAACATTCAATTCATGGGTTGATGTACCAGCATTAAAGATGATTCTTGAATCATGTTTAGATACCAAAAATCCAGAAGAGGAAGAAGAAAGTCGAAGTTTAATTAAATTTCTTGGAGCCGTATCAACAGCTGATCCATGTAATATTGAAGATATTCCAACAGAGCAATTATTGTTAGATTCAAGAATAGGTAATCCTTCTGACAAAACCAGAAGAGTTAAAAGAAAAACATCAACTTCAAGTATGAATAAAATGAAAGATGATCAAGAAGAACTAGCTGCAAATATTTTCTATGCTTTCTTATTCTTAATTTTCCTTCTAATAATAAATTATGGATTAAGTAGAAAATAGTACTAATTTTTATGTAACTTCTTAAATGTTACCATTGTAAAAAAATGTTTAATAATCTATTCTTACCATTCAGAACCACTATCTTTGTAATGTACAATTTTTTGAATAAAATAAATTCATAAATTTTAATATTATCTCTACATTTTTCTTACATTTTGATTTATTTTAATTTTTGTTCTCATCATTACTCAACTATGCTTGTCAGCAAATCTACTGCAGTGGGTAAAGTCCCAATTTCTGAAGCTACAAAAACAATCAATGATATTATTGCAACATTAAATGAACACAATCTTAATCTGGATGATTTCACAATCAATCTATCTGTTGTTGTTAGTAGAAAAAAGGATAGTAAAAATTAAATGAATTGTAAATTACAAAAATTGTATTAATATTTTATATCACTTTTTTTTCATAATAAAAACAAGTATCTCCAATCTTTTTTCATGAATTATTTTATTACCACAAATGATAAAAAAACCACTTATTTTGTAGATATTGTAAGACTTTTATAAAAAAATAATAGAGATTTTGAAGACATATTA